>JAUBOC010000077.1:24356647-24373617 GCA_032275365.1 Anablepsoides cearensis | reverse complement strand
CTCAGAAATTCTGAGTTTTTTCTAGCAAATTTGCCACTTTTCAACATAACAGAATTGCCTGTTTTTTTCTCGAAAATTTCTGAAATTAATCTCAGTAATTCTGAGTTTTTTCTCGGAGATTTGCTCCTCCTTTTTTTTTTTCGATCTGCAAACTGGCCCTAATACGCCGTCGTAGTGCCAGCTCCCTGCGCCCTTGAAAAAATGAACTGTGTACAAAAACAGGATGGATGGGTTTGTTTTTAGACAATTGGTAAAAAGTGAGAGATGTTCTGTTTTAACACACACATTTAGAAGAAGTCCTTTTCAGATTCAGGTATTTAAGTTGGTTATTAACTTTTTTTTTCGTAAGTTTTGAAATGGAATTAGATACCTGTTGCACTGAGTTTTCATTAAACCACCATTAGATTTCACATTTTCTGTGGAGCCATGTATACAGATTTTAGTTGTTCCCATTCTTATGTAATGATCTCTAACAAGTAAAAGACTCTAAGGTTTTAACAAACAATCCAATGATAGCCTTATTCTGTACCTGCTATTTCTGTTGTGTCTTTACTTTCTTTTGTCTCACACTTTTTTTTTGTACTTTCTGCTTTTTCTGATTCAGGTTCAAGACATGTGTTTCAGCCAGGACAGCCGCTGGGTAGCTATCAGCACCCTCCGGGGCACCACCCATGTCTTTCCCATCAACCCTTACGGTGGTACACCCTGCGCCCGTACCCACATGTCACAGCGGGTGGTGAACCGGATGTCCCGTTTCCAAAAGAGTGCTGGCCTGGAGGATATTGAGCAGGAGCTCAACAAGGCGGCTGGACTTGGAGGAGGAGCAGGAGGAGGCGTAGGAGGAAGCAGCTGCATTCTGGGTGGAGGAGGAGGTGTGGGGGGGCGCTGTAGTCCCATACCTGGATTGTCCAGCAGCCCCTCTGGATCCCCGCTGCATGGTAAGGAGTTGGGAGAAGTGATGGTTTTTCAGGTTGTTTGCTACATATGTGTTGGCTCTGTAAAGGGAATGCTAGAATTCAATTTACATGGCATTTCCAAGGTCATACAATCTGAAATATTTCTTTTAGAGAGCTCATTTGAATCAAATATAGAAGTTTTGTTTTGTTCAAATCATTTTCCAACCAAACAAAATTATTGGGGTAAAAAATAAAATTGTAGATATAATAAGTACCTAAACAAAACAATCATTGTGCTAAACTAATGTTGTAATTTTTATATTTATAGGTAATATTTGCCTTAAATTTGCCCTCCTGGAACTATAATATCAAACAGTTCCACCCACATAGCTTAGTTAGTTGATCTAGCTGCTAGCCTGAGCCTGTTAGCAGTGTTAACCCTGAAGATGGAACAGACAGTAAATGATTTCTAATCACTCTGATTCAGTTTCCTGTCTTTAACCTGTGGCTTATTGGTTCTAGTCTATAATAAAATTCATGTTTTCATATGATTTTAAACGTGTTAAGTATACTGTAATGCCCTTTACATATTAAAGTCACTTATTTCCTTCTCTCCTAATGAACGACCCTGATATCCCAAATGAAACTTTCAGATAGAAAGACAAAAAACAGCAATTTGTATGCCTGAAATGAAGATTGGGCAATATTCTGATGATTTTAACAACAAATGAACAATGAAAGATTCACTTTACAGTAAGTCTACAAAAACATGTCACCTTTAAAGATGTTTTTTTCTTTTTTAGAAATCAGACAGTAAACGTACGGATTCTGACTACTCACTCTAAACTTGTTTTTGTAGTGAATATAGAGGGAATCTGTTTCTTTTTTCTTTTCTGTCACCTTCATAAAGCACAGACTTTCTGTGAAAGCTCTGCTTCTGATTGTTTTTTTATTCAGTGTTCCACCGTCTGCCCTGCAACAGTAACAACCTGCCCAACATGACCTTTTATTCAGGTTCTACTGTATGCTGTGTTCTTTTCTTTCTCAACAGCCATTGCTCTATAATTTCCTTTTTCTCATTTTAAGGTATTTTGATAATAAAAGCAGATATTTTATCAATGAACAGCCATTGCCTGTAGAGGATTGTTATTGGAGTGAGCAAGTTATGCTGTAAAGATGGCAGCAGAGATTCTTTCTATAAAGTTCAGTGACGTTACAAAGACTGTTTTTTCCACTATGATAAACAATTTCCTGTGTTTTGCTTGCAGCTCATAGTTGATTTTTTAGAAATTGTTCTTAGGCAGAATGGGGCAAGAGCATTGCACCACACTAAAATCTGAGGTTTGAACCCAGACTCACCAGCACATTGTGACCAAACCTCCATGTGCCGCTGATTATTAAAACCCCACTGACCTTTCAGAACAGAACCCTCTATGCTTTACAGCAGAGGTCCCCAACCCGGATCCCCGTGGCCCACTGTCCTGCATGTTTTAGCCGTTTCCCTGCTTCAACACACCTGACTGAAATAATGAGTCATTTACAGGCTTCTGCTAAACTTGATGACATCCTGAGTGGGTCATTCAATTATTCAAATCAGGTGTGTTGAAGCAGGGAAACAGTTAAAACATGCAGAACAGTGGGTTATGAAGACCAGGGTTGGGTACCTTTGCTTTACAGTACTCCACACTTCCTGCAGTTCTCCTGGTGAACAATAGATGTCACTGTGAAAACCATAACACTGCTATGCTGCAGGAACAGCAGCAGAAAAAGACTTTACAGGATAAGACCTTTTGACTTTTAAATCATGGTATTCATTACAATGATGTTACTGATTTTAGATTCTGGTGCCATTTTTGAAAAAGTAAAAAAAATGTGTGAATATCAGTTTAACCTCTACAGTCTATTAAATCAAATCTTTAAACAGGCTGCTTTTGTAAAGATTTCTGCAGTTGGGTATGTGTGTGGGTGGGTGTGTGCACATTTCCAGTGACAGGTCATGGCAGTAGCGTTTTTTCCAGGGATTCTGCTGTGTGTGCTGCAACCTTGTCTCCCTTGTTTATCAAATGCCATCGCAGGCCATTCACACTGCCTCTGTGTACAAAGCTGACACATATACACACGCACGTCGTGCCAGCTGCACTGCTTGACCCCAGAGGTGTTAGTCAGTGTAAAATATCACAGTTCTCATTACTATTTGGCTTCCAGGAATATCGCTGAGCTTTGATAGGCGTGCTGCTGCAGGGCCCTGTTTTAGTAAACACTTCATAGAACTGAATGGCTGCTAACTGACCAGTGAGTGAATGAACATAACGGAATGTCATTAGCTTCTCTTGCTAACAAACTTTATGAGATTTGTTTTAGCCACTGGAGTGGAAAGCAGATTCTTAACAGTTCAGAATAATTACATCAATATGAAAGCCTTTTTGGAGAAAGTTGAGCTGTTTTTGAGAAAGTTTATGATGTGTAAATTAAAGTTGTGTCATAGTTTCCTCAGAAGTCTATTTACAGGCAGTTCTATTACAGTTTGAACCTGTTTCCAAAGAAATTGTTGCTAAATGAGGGACTCTTAAAATAAAAAAACTAATAATTTCAAACATTTTTCAAACCAACTATAAAAACTTTAAATCTCTCTAAATCATCCTATTAGATTAAATGCAACAATAAGAGTTATGTTTCGAGCTGATAATTGGACTGGGAGATACCATCTTGTATAATAGTGTGTTTGATTTCTGCCATTCTACTCCTGTTGTCTCTCTTATTGCATTAAAACAAAAAGGTGCAATCATTTTCCTCTACATATTCATCTTGTTGAAGTGTTACTAAACATTTTATATATTAAAATGTTGTTCATTTTTTCAGGTTATTTCTTCTGCTGTGACTCAGAGCAGAGTTGTTACTGAGTCTTGAAAAGTACAATGAATGATTTTTAGAAAAATCCAGGCCTGGATAAGAATAAAAAAAGAAGTAAAAACTCTTAAGGTTTCCAGCCTCTGTTGCCTAATTTAAGACCTATTGTTCCTTGAAGGAATGCATACTTGTCATCTTCGTGACGGTCTTTAAAGATGGTCATATGTTGAGAAATGACAGCTTAAAGCCTTTTTGGTCAAACCTTAAAACCTACATTGTATGCAACATCTCAATATTCCAAAGTATTGCAGCAGTTTTTGTGCTTGTAGTGTGTGAATAATTCCCAGCTACTACCATGCCGCATCTTAGCTCAATATCTGTCAGTTTGATGGAGTTTGATGTTTTTGTGTTGCTGAGCGCTGCAGGTTCTTTTACAAGTATAAAATGTCCACATGAAGATGAAGGTATCACAACCACCTGAGCGAGAACAGATGTTTCACATCTAGTGAAGCAACCTGTAGATGGTTTTAAAGTAGTTAGAACACAGGCAAAACAGCTGGTCAAATTAAACGTTTTATTTTAAACTAGTTGCTGATTTTATTGCCGAGTTTCTCTCATATTTCTGCTCTACCTTGAGCAGTCTGAAAATCAGCTCATGTTCCCCCTCTGCTAAAAAAGGGATGAACTCACAGATATTTACAATTGATTTGTGTAATTATCTGTCAAATTCTAATGATCTTTTTTATGCAGATCAAACTGTTATTTATTGCTTCTCATCGTTGCTTATTAGGTCGTCTTCAAAATAGTTTTGAATGCAGACAAAAAACAAACCTATGTTTTTTTAAGTAAATAAAACTACCAGATAATGTTGCATAAATTTTTTACACCACAAGGAAAATATTTCAAACTTGTTTCAAAGTCTAAATACTTTGGTTTCCTCCTTGATTGTGAGCTATAATTTAAAGTTCTGATCTGATGGCCAAAGTCAAACTGAAACCAGGTTTTTATTGTAGAAACAAATTCAGTTTTTCACCCAAAGTTAGGAAGATCTTTGTATTATCCACCTTGTCTTTTTTTTTTTTTTTTTTTTTTTTTTCTGGTAATGCTGAAAAAAAATGCTGTATGTGGACCAGATAATTTGCTAACAGTACAGACAACTGCACACACGCACTCACTCACATTATTATTTATCCGCCTTTGTCATGAGGCTGTTAATGTTAGACGCTATAAAAAATTAATTATTATTTTATTTTATTTTTTTCCGCTTCCACCTCTGTCTCTAGCTGCTATTTGTCCCTCCAAGTTTGATACCTAAATAGACGACACAAGATTTTGAGGTATGTCTGGTGATGGGGTTCAGACTTATATTTTTATGAAGGTGCCCCTAAACACACACGCTCACACCCTGACAAAAGGCCTCCTGGCTTCCTCCTTTGCTTCCTGTCCTCCTCACCTGGACCCAGACCCTCCTGAAACCTCATCACCAAACACACATTCCTCCAAACAGCAACAAAAAAAGTCATCTAAGATTAAAAGGATCACTGCTTCGATGAGAGGCAGAGGGGGTCACCAACATCAAAGTGGGGTAGGAGGGGAAAGTGAATGAGCAAAGTAATGAGGTGTTATTGAGGGGTTAAGAAAAGAGAGATGGGCCTTTGGGGATAAAGGAGGAGAGAACAGGCTCAGGGAAAAGACAGATAAGTTGGAGTAGCAGCGCTGAAAGGCAGGGTTATAGGCCCAGTTTACGCAACAATGATTTTGAGTGAAACCAAAGCATTTCTGCTGCGGTTCGTCCATTCGTGTACAGGAGTACCGCACTCATTTCCTCTGAAACTGAACCTTTTTGAATCCAGGTCTAAGAGTGCAGGAGGGAACCACCCTGCAGTGATGTGGAACTGTGCACTACGGACGGCTACAGTCAATAGTTTTTTTTTTCTGTGCTTGCATGAGTAGACGAGCAACATGGCAGGGCCTTAGAGAGTGTGGTCATAAATCAGACTGTGTTTCAAAGAAAAACAATTAGCTTTCACTGTGGTGTGTTCCTTTCACCTCACCTGGTGTGCTTCTGAACGAGATAAACTGTCTTCAGCACCAAACATTTATGTGAGAAGTTGTATAGAAGGAGTGAATCTGGAGAAGACTTGTGGTTTTCATAACTATTTTTACAGCATGTTAAGAGTCCAGAGGAAATTAAATTTGGTTTCCCTTTGGTTTATTTCAGGCCATTCTTGAATGACACTAGTTGTCTTTTTGATTCAGGAGGAAAAAATGTACATGTTGTGTTAGAAGATCTGTGAACCTTTGAACCATTTTCTGCACTGTCAAATATATTATGAAATCACTGGTCAGACTTTACTGAAACTATGAAAACAGAATTCCATAATCAAATAAACTGATAAACATGTAGCTTACCTTAGAGAATACAACGTGCTAGAAGTGAGTCAGTTTTATAGATATTGGTAGAAAATGATGGTTTAGCTGCTGAGGATCAACCTTAACTTGGCTGATTGCACAACATCTGTGTTTAAAATAGCCAAAACATCTTAAAGTCAACTGTCTTTCCATTAGTAAGATGTTGTCTGAACCACAGGATGGTTTTATCTTAACTTTAAATAGCAATCATTGGAAGTACTACAACGTATTAACTTTTGGAGCTCACCCAATTCAAGATGGTCGACACACCTAACTGACTTAATATATACATAAATATAGATAAAACCTGGTCAGTTTTAGATATTTATCAAAGTCAGATTTAATAGTAGCACAAAGTCAACTCAAACAATAAACTCTTAAATTACACAAGATGCTATATGAGGTTGCACATCATGACTTTTTTCAGGACAAAGGTCTGTATTATTCACAGTAACTGTTTGCTTTTCTGTCAGGTGTTTGACCTCATTACTCATGTTTGACAGGCAGATGATGAAGTTTGTTGACAGTTTAAAATTTCTTCTATTTCTTCTGTTTTAGATACAGGCAGACTCTTGTGCCATTGGACACTTCACACTCCTTTTAAGATTGTACTGCCCTTGAAAGGACAAAACAATCTCAACGTTTCAAGTCTATGAATAGTTTGTTTTGTTTGGCTATTGCACTCTCACACACACCAATTACCTGAGACCTTAAATAAACAAGAACTGATAATACAACAAATAATGCTTTCACAACAGGATGGTTCTGGGGAATCAATTCGATTAAATGGGTAATGCTGAAAATTTCCCCATCTTTGTTGAGTTTGGTTTACTTTTACACTGCACTTTTGAAAGAAAATTGTGGCTCATTCATTGGCCAAAACCAAACACAGAAATGCAGTAGTGGGGAAAATGAATAGTAGATGAGAGAAACAAGCTAAAATATGTTTCTAGTATCAATTGCATTGGTAATATTATTTAGATTGATCTTTCTATCACTCCTGCCAAGTTTGAGAAGAAGACAAAGCAGCAGGGGATCCAACCAGAAGCTCTACATATAGATAAAAGAACAAAAGTACTGAGTAGATTGAGACTTTGACAAGTTCACTTCCTCTTTTTGGTTTTTGCCATGTAGGTCAGGTGCACAATGATATGATAGTTGAAGGCAAGAGCTTTGGTGCTTTGACCCTAACTTCATCTCTGCACACCGTGTAAGTTCTTGAACCAACCTCTTTGAGATGGTGGAAATTGTCTATGTTGAGAGGTGTCAGGCTGATATGGGCCTTATAGCCCCCTGGCTATGCATCTCTATTATTGGATATTTCTTGAGTAGATGAGAGGGTAGGTTCTTCCACATCTGAGAGAGTTTTACCTGCTTTCCAGCAGAGGTGGGGTACATTGTTGCCTGTTATAATAGCCATCCTAAAACCTTGTGATGGACAGGGTAGGGACTCTGGGATTCTGGCAAACCATTGTGCTGCTGAGACAAGGAAAGCATCACTTTACCATCACTGTGTATACAGTAGGGGGTGCACTGATAAACCAGCTGGTCAATCCATGTGCCCCAGTTTTCTTAATTTTGGGAGATTGGTGATCAACCAATACTTACATGAGAAGCCAATCTTATCCACAAAGCTTATCTACCTCCACAAAGGTCTGAAAATCAGCCACTGTCCACTTTTGCTCTGCAGTGAGAGAGGGATGTTGTCCAGTTAAAACAGGTTTGTATTGTTTCAAAGGTATTGTTCAATGTTTTTCAATAAAATAAGATTGGAACATTGAAGTTGTATTGTGACCTTATAAAATCTGACAGTTTTTATATATATATATAAAAAAAAAACATAAAAGATTGGTTTGGGCCACAATCAGAAAAGATAAGTCAGACTTTTTTAAGGTCTGTGTTTGGCCAGAAAACTGCAATCGATGCACTCCTAATATACAGTAGTGTATGTTGTGTGCGGTTGATCTCAACCAGTGATGTTGTTGGGCGATGGAAGGAGTACTTCAATGGTCTTCTCATATCTGCCAACATGTCTTCCATTAAGGAAGCTGAGTCGGCGGGGTTTGGGGTTCACTAAACTAGTCAGAAATCTTGGTGATGGTAAGACTCTGGGGGTCTACATAGTTTTGGAAGCTGCTGGGCTCTCTTAGTTTATACAGACATCACAAGGACCTCTGAGAAGTTCCATTGGATTAGCAGACTGGGCTGGTGGTTCCCATTTTCAAAGAGGGTGTGTTCCAAATTAAAGAAAATCAACCCCCTCAGTCATTCAGGTGAAGTGTATTCAGTGGTGCTGACGAAGAGACTCTGGTCATTGGTTGAACCTCTAATTCAGGAGGAACAATGCATATTCCGTCCTAGCTATGGGTCACCTGACCAGCTCCGCATGGATGGATGTACTTTCCACAGTATTGTGTACTCTTTGCCAGTTTGTTGTGGTGAAGAAGTGAGCTGCAAAGTGAAAATCTCTGTTTGCTAGTCTGTGTTTCTACTTTCATCTGTGGTCACAAAAAGATAAGCTGTCATTAGATTTATTTAAAAAAAAAAAACATCTGATTTATTCCTTGTAAATGTATGTAATTTGAGATGTTCCAATAAAATACCTTACGTATATGTTTTTAACAACTGTTGCAATCAAATTCAAATACTGTATATTGCAGACAGTGCTTCAGGTCATTTTCAGTATTCTTTTCAGTTTTCTTTCACAAGGTCATGTAGACTGTGTGTCTGTTACTTTCAAGATAAATTAGATCTAAAACTTCCTGGCACAAGTAAATTTAGAAAACCAGTCCCCTGCTCCACCACCCGTGCCACCATTGTGACAAAGACTCCATAATTTGTTCAGTTTTTGCCGGATGCAAACACATTGAGTCACATTTGTTTTTGTGTCTGCCTTCCGCCTGTTTTTGTGAGCCGGGTGTGAATTTTGAATTGCAGAAGCGGTTTTGTTAGGCTGGCAGAGAGCAGCAGGGTGAGGCAGGCCAGAGCTCAGCCACCTAGCCACAACAGCTGCTCTGTGATTGTCGCCAGTGAGGACGGCGTTGATTTTTGGGAAGGAACTGTAGAAAAGTACACATCCTTCTCACAACTGCCAGCCCAAAGTGCTGGCTCATCTATAAATAGAAACCGCAATTGGCCGTCTTTTTGTTACTGTTAAAATTTGGGATAGACATAGTCTATAGTACATAACCTTTCTCTCTGTATAATCTATTTTTTCTCATCTCAGGTAATAACCAGCAATGTTCCACACTGTAAGACATAGTTTGTCAGTGGCCTGGCTCGTAGAAGCTTAGATTAGTGAGTGGAGATTGGCTGCACAAACCTGAGGTTTTGGAAGAGAGCGACAGCCACCATAGATGTTTTGTTTTTATAGAACATGGCACGTTTTAAACACACAAACAAAGCTGAAAACAAGGTTCCAACAGTCAACTTTTCATTCGTGAAAAATGGAAAATAAAAGCTCAAATGAATGTTCTTTTCCCCTTGTTTTTTTTGTTTGTTTCATTTTCTGAAATGTTATAAATTAGTTATCTAAGATTGAAAGTCTTGGTTTGTGCAGTGTGTCGGGGCTGTGACTGTGTAAGGCTTGTTGGAGACTCATTGCAGTAAAATAGACATGTTTTTAGTTGCAGTTTCTTTGAGCACTGCATGTTTGTAACCAGGTGACTACCACTTCATGCAGTTGCATATTTAGAACATTTTTGTTTTTAATATTTATCATCAGTGTGGTATTTAGTCCTAGACTTTTCATTTTAATGCTATCTGAGTTAAAGCTCCCTGCACAGTTAAAATACAGTTTTAGTGCCGTTGAAAGGGGTTGGAGATGCTACCATACAGTTCAGGTGAGTGTGAAATGCCCGTGTCAATTCTTTGACTATTTTAGAAGAAACAAATGTTGTACACATTTAAAAATGCTCAAAACTCAAGCTGCAGGGCTGTTTGCCTCTGAAACGCATGCAAGGATTTTTAGAATCTCAGGGAACCTCTCAAGACTTGCTGGAGGCTACCTTATGAAGAGGGTTAAAAATCGTTTGAATTTGAACGATTCCAGTTCCTCATTTTCAGATTCCCAACGGCTCCCGATTTCGATTCTTCTTAAAAGCAGGGTAAAAAAAATGCATGATTTAAATGAGATAGCTGCAAAAAATCGTCCATCTAGCCAAGTCTTCCAATCTTTTATCAGGCAAAAAGTATTTTTGATCTTGTTATACTGATATACTAAGCAAGAGCTGAATGTGTTAGATTATTAACCTGTTATTGTCAGATTATTTCACTTCATTTTGAGGTTCAAATGAAGGGAAATACTCGGACAAACACTTGGTAAGAGTTTTTGAAATAAGAAAAATGTTAGATAATTAATCATACGCATTCTTGTTTAGTATATCAGTCTCAAAACAAGATGACAAATACTTTTTGGTTTGATATAAGATTGGAAGACTTGGTTAGATGGACATGTTGTGCAGTGCACACTTTCACAAGAGAGATTTATTAAAAAAAACTCATGAAAACACATATCAGGTGTCTGATGTTGCAGCTACTTAAAGATGTTACAGAGCTGATGTTACAGTTTGAAAGTCTAGTATAGTTTGTTAGCTGCCTGATTGTTGGGATTAAACCTATTTTATTGTTTTATTTACCCAGGATTGTCAGTGAAAGCTTGCATCAAAGACAGAATCCTGAACAGTGTTTAATCATGTAGCCTTCTTTACATGTCAGAATATTAGGATTTTATTTAAATTGTTTTTCACTTTGCCTTGCAATCTGACAATAAACTATTTTTTTTTGTTGTGTAGACAAATCATATAAATTTAAAACAAAATTTATGTATACACCTTGTGAATATAATTAAAAAATGACCTTTTTTATGTTTTACTTCAGAACCCTGAAAGAGGTGAGGGTTTATCTGTTGAATAAATGTCTGCTGTTTTTTTAAATGTACAGTACAACACGGTTAAATATATCTGCTTTTCCTTAACTCCATTTATGGACAGCGCTCCGTCTCGCTCTCCGTTCATGTTTATGTTTTTACATCCATGGGTGCCTTTTGCGTGTGTAGACAGCACTAGTAATACACTTCCCCAGTATAAAACATCAACAGAGGGCTATTAGTCAGTGCAACAGATTTGTTTCCTCACTAAGCAGAAGCCCTGGTGGTCCCATCACAAGGCCATCTGGGCCCTGGCGCTGGTTCAGAGAGCGGGGGGGGCGCAGAGAACAAGGTGTGACGGGAAACTGTTAATTCACTTGTTGATAAGGGGACACTTCCTCTCTGCTATTAGAGGCTGACGGCTTGCTTATTTGGCTTTGGACTTGTGTTTTATCTTGCTCCCCACATCACCGCATTTTTCTGTCAGTCCTCACGCTGCGGTGAAAAAAATAGCAACGCTTTGCAGAAGTCCAAGTATTGGAAGCCTTACGTCATGGCTGCTGGCGTGCGACACGTCCGGACTCGGCCTCACGCTGACCTGGTGTTGATGACTGCACGTTACTGTCTGCTCAACGGTTTCAAACCTTTCAGAGAGACGGCTTTTAAAAAAGGGACTTATTAGGTTTAAACTTGTAGCAGTGAAGCAGATTATAGGAGCAGATTTTAGTTGTGAAAATGAACCAATCAGAACAAACATCTGTGAAACTTCACCTCTTTGATTTTAACTCACTGTCCTATAAGTTTGTTCGCTGTTGTTGATCTTTAAAAGTCTTTTCTCCTTTTTTAAAAAGAAGGCTGTCAGTGATGCTTTCTGACTGATCAGTTAAAACAATTAGAATGAGTTTGTTTGTTTGTTTGATGCACAATCATACTGTCAGAAATGTGAGAATCATATAGTTGTGTGTTTCAGATGAGAACTGATTGAGGAAATGCCAATATTACAACATTAATAATGTATTAGTAAAATCAGTCTTTATGACTGATTAACAATAAAATGAAGAAATGCTGCAAACTTAGTTGACTGAAGCTGCCTGAAGTGACTTTCCTCTTCATGATGCCTTCTTTTAGTACCACAGTCATCCTCTGTGTGGCGCTGTGTAGTCAGGGTTGTTGTTGGTGTGCAGCGGAGGAGCTCTGTTCTCAGAAAGGAAAGGACTCGTGAAGCTTGACTTGTTGCTTTGAAGGTTTTGCCTGGATGCAAATCTGACAACAGAGAGAGTGGTGTCATTTCTTCACTTTGTTTATTTATTTATTTATGAATGAATGACCGAATGAATGAATGAATGGTTGCTTCCTCCAACTGAAAAAAATTAAATAAAATACATAAATAGTGTAGCTCAGTTTGGAAGTAATCTTTTAGGAGGGATTCTAAAAACTGTTCTGCTGAACATTAATAACCTTTAATTTGTACTTAAACATATATGAATATTATTATTTTATTTGACATTTTATTGTCTCAAGTGTTTTATGCCCTGGTTATTTAGAAAACTAACCTATTTTTGTTTGCTTTAATAATCTCATGTGTGTGTGTGTGTGTGTGTGTGTGTGTGTGTGTGTGTGTGTGTGTGTGTGTATGTGTGTGTGTGTGTAAAGCACATATTCTCATGTTTGTGTTTGTCTAAAGCATTAAATAAATCCTTGGATATATTTGAACACATTAACAAACTGCTTATGGTTTGGAAACAGGAAATGGCAAATAGCTTTCCTAAAGTAGCGGATGTGTTTTTTTTCTCTCTCTCTTCTTTCCTCCTGCCTTTAACCCTGCATGCAGACACGAGAGCTAAGCTTTGACATTTCCCTGCGATCAGAGGTGAGGAAGTGTCAGCAGCTCGTGTCGTGTGCAGCCTCGCTCTGCAGACTCCTGCCTGTGGTCGTCTGAGGAGCCAGAGCCCGGCTCGGCTTGAGTCAATAAACGGGGAGCTCAGCGCAAAACCACACGGCAATCGAACAAGCTGTTTACCCTGAAAATTACCCATCGCTTCTACTTTTAAGCTTTTTAAAGCAACCAAAAATACACAGAGAGAGGAGTATGTGTCTTGGCCGGAGAGCCCTGTCGTTTTTCCACGAACCCTAATAACTCAATCCCCACAACCACTAACCCTCTTATCACCGGCTGCTCGCCGCTGCACTCATCATTATTTGATTTGCAAAATTGTAAGGTGGAGATAAAGAAATAAAGCTGGCTTGCTTTTACACACAGAAGGCACTTGTGGCTTCCAGCTTATTGCCTCCCATGTGAAAAGTACATGTTCTGAAAAGCCAAAGCCTTCTATTGTCACTCAATCAATGGCTTTTACATCCAGCTTCTGTTCCACAGCTGCCTCATAAACATCTTTATTTTACTTTTTATTCTCTTCACTTTCAAACACATAGTTGTTGGTGTTGGTGTCTAAAATACAACAAATCTAATTATTAACTGTTTGCATTCTGTAATAGATATGAAAATATATTTTGGAGCAAATTAAAGATGCATTCATGTTTGCAGCATTTTAGTATAATTAATTCTTACAACCTTATTCATCATATTATTTATTTATAATAATAAGGACAATTCTGAGAAGAGAAAATCCAAACATGTAATTTAGTTTTAATACCACAGAGAAAATATAAATTTAAATCTACCTGTTTGTCTAAATAAATCCTTTAAAAGACTGAACATTTCCCTAATTGTTGCTTTGAGTTTCCTTCTTTGTTTCTGAATAAAATGTTTGAACATTCAGAAGGAAGCCCTGAGCTCTCTGAGCAGAAGAGTGTGTTGCACTTTAGAGGATGTGATTTCAGGAGGAAAGGAGAGTTCCCGCTGACTTGCTGTTGTGTGACGGGAGCAGCAGGGCTGCGACACGAACACAGCGGTGTCATTATCTCCTCCTCGTCTGCCGCATTGTCTCGTCTCCATCAGAGCCGGGGCCTAATAAACGCAGAGTGCCTCTCCTCCGTCTGCACAGGTCAGCTCCTCTTTGAGCTGCTTTTAATAATTACCTGCACTGCAAATGAAAATGTGCTCCGTTTGCACTCAGATTATATCTGTAGGTGTTTGGAAAAAACCCCACCAAGAATTATGTTTATTTGCTGTGAAGCAAGAAGGGAATAAAATGCTTCAATTATAATAAATAAAAAAAGAAATGTGGAGACAACATGGAGATGAAAAATATAAAACATTCATTTATTATAAATGTCCAATAACCAAATACTATTTTTATTCATTATTTTTTTTTAAGTTTAGGTCTAAATTTATTTATTTTTTTTATATTATTATAGTCTATAATATTTCCTGGATTTGCCTGTAAAAACAAAAAAATATTATTATTATTATTATTATTATTATTATTATTATTATTATTATTATTATTATTATTAATTGTAATAATTAAATTAGGATGTTTGTGATTTTTATTTCCCAACAAATAAAAATAACGTTTCGTTAACTCACTCATCTCGTTTACCTTCCCAGTCCTCCTCCGCCCTTTAAATTTTTGTGCCCCCCCCCCCCCCCCACACACACACACACACACACACAAACACGTACCCCTCTCCTAACATCCAATCATAGGTCGTAGCCGTGGCTCCTTGCTGTGAGGTACTAGCTCTTTGACCCAAATCAGACCATATCCACACACACACACCAACACACACACATTTGCAGATGTGTACACACTTGCACACACATATGGTAGGAGTGTGGGTGTCATCCGATCCAGTGGAGCTGTCTGACCCCCCCTCCCAGCTCTTCTTGTTGGCGACTCAGTCTTGTCTGATGAAGCCTTGTAAATACTGACATGCTGTAAACTTGTGGATCTGATTTCAGGGGGGCTGCCTGTGTGTTCCCACCCCGTGTTTTCTCTTGTCCCAGTGTTGTTTGTTAGAAGTGACTCCTTACTGTTAATATTCTTCTGCCCCCTCCTCCTCAGACTCATCTGAGCCCTGCACGGCAGATTCCTCAAAATCTCTCCTTTTTTTTTTTTCTTTTCTTCTCTTATTTCGCTCTCAAGTTTTGTGATAAAATTAGAAAAAAAAACTATGTAGTCCTGGGAATTTTTTTCTCTTTTTTTCTTTCTTTTTTCCGGATGTTTTTTAGACACTCTGACATGAGAAACATCAATAAAAATACAGAACGTTCCAAAAATGTTCCCAAACAGAGTCGTTAATAAAAGCTCGCTGTTAGGTTGTGGTTTGGGAGCAGGAGACCGGGCAGGAAGCCATTTTCACACAGGCCGGCCTGACCTCCACTCTTCACTCCGACTCAAAAATAGCAGACGAGCGGGATTACCGTACAAAGAGAGAGGAGAGGGCTGGAAGTGGAAAAGTGAGGAGCCGGATCCCCGCGCCGCGGCGTTACCTGAGAGAGAGAGAGAGAGGGAGAGAGAGGGAGGAAAAAGGACAGAGAGCGTCCTGATGGGTTTACCACCAGTCATCTTATTCCTTTACAGAAGAGTAAATCATCTGAAGTTTATTTTCCTTGCAGCATCTGTGTTTTATAAGAGCTCTTTTAATTTGTTTTTACTTCGTCCAGTGGGGGATCCCCACTTTGTTTTCTTTTATTTGCTCCTCTTTTTCTTCACTTCTTTTTCACTCTCTTCTCTTTCTTCTCCTCATTTTTTCCCCTCCTCTCCCTCTCTTCTCTCCGCGTGTGGAAGTGAGTGTTTCAGTAATGGTACTTTGGGGAATTGGGATGGTAGAGCAGCTTTCTCTTCCAGCTCAGAAACACACCCCTCCTCCTCCTCCTCCTCCTCTTCCTCCAACCTTTAACATGTCTGGGAAACTTGGAAAGATGAAGGACAGGAGGATTCAGGTGCACATACGAACCAATATAAAGGAAAAACAACAAATAAACATCACGCCTATAACTTTATTGAAGATCTCTAAAAAAAACAGGATCCAAAATGTTCAAAAAGTGTAAAGCATTGAAGCTTCACTTGTAAACTAAAAAAACTTGATTTGATCAACATTTCAGCCATTTAAACTTCATGAAAACTCAGTTCAAACTATATAAAAAAATAAAGTGCAGATAAACGTATTTACATTCAACAGGCTTCCTTATGGAAGAAGAGATTTGGATCTGCTCAACTTCTCCTAAAATCAGTGGAAACAGCTGAGAAAACCTGACTATTTTCTGTTTATTCAGCTACAGCAGGCACTTTAACTACAATCTTAGGTTCAGTTGGAACAGGTCTGTATATAGATTAAAACCTTGTCTCAATCAGATTATAAGAATCAGGTCTCATTCACACTTAATAATAAATTTTCATCTCATCAGTAATTCCTTCTGGAGAAAAATGTAAAATAAAGTTGAAACACTCAGGTTGTCTGAGTGTTACTTTTCTGTTTACTCACTTGCTTATGAAAATATTATTTCTGTATTTAACTGTTAGAAGACAGAAAGGGTTTTAAAACCTGTATATTTTGACCCTTTTAGCTTTCTGTACCTTTCCTTCCTGTCAGTATTCACTGAGAAACTTTACCACACAGCTGATTTGAAACAAGCAAGTTTTTAAGCTTCAAACCTTTCGTTCTTTGTTTTAGTGTAGAGTTCTTCAGATCCTGTCTTCATCTAATCATTTGATCATTTTGCATCGTGGCAGTTAGCAAAGAAAATAAAAAAAAATCTGTTCCTCAGGATGAGAGCGTTGGGTTCACCTTTCCACAGTGTCTGACCTATGATGGATCAGTACAAATACATGTACAACACTACATTACATGGATTGGATTGTCAATAACAAGTGTTTGATGGTTGATTAAAATGTAAAAAAATATATATTTACCACACTTTAAAAAAAAAATGTTGTGGTGTATCAAATACTTATTTCACACATGAAAATGGAAATTAATTATTTAAAAAATCATACATTGTATTTTTCTGGATTTTTGTTTTAGATTCCATCACTCACAGT
>JAUBOC010000077.1:24333880-24345396 GCA_032275365.1 Anablepsoides cearensis | reverse complement strand
TTCCAGAGCATCCCGGTCAGAGGCAGGTTCAGATATAAACACTGAACTAAACAAGCAGGTCAGATAATTATTTAATCTGCTCTTATTGTACAACAACTTAAGTTTTAACGCGGTAAAAAACCTAACGCGCTAAAAAACCACACACACACACACAGTGTGTGTGTGTGTGTGTGAGTGTGTGTGTGAGACAGAGAAAGAAAGGAGTGTCCAGCAGCTGTATTTACACCTGTATGAGCAGATCCCTGTTGGCAGGGCAGTAAAAGAACACACCAGCTGCTTAACCTACATTCACCACCATGATGTCCACTCTTCCATATCGCACAAACACCAACACATACGCACATTGTGTTGGAACTTTTGACCTCTTTGTGTCCTGGTTGACTGCAGAGATGCCTGCAGAGGTACCAGCATTTTCACAAACAGCCAGCGTGCACTTGGTTCACGTTGGTCTTTGGTTCCTTCAAAGAAAACCTGCAGAGGTTTACGCAGAGCGTTTCTTTGGCTGCTGAGTTATTTCTGTGCTCACACTCTAAAGTAAAGGAGGTGGACTCAACATCTGCCTGATAACCCCCGTACAGACGAAGATGTGTGAGGAAGTGGAGGAACGTAGCCAAGCATCTGCTTGTCCTGACAAGATGATGTGTTACGCTCTGACCTAGCATCGTGTTTCCTATCAGTCAAACTCAACAAAAACTGGACCCTGATTAATTCAATACTAAAGACAATGCTTAGCCAGCAGGAAAATGAGGCCTCCTGCTCTCACACTCAGGTCGTCAAAAAGCCCATCAGGGTCACATTTAGGATTTGCGTGCAGACAAAGTACCGTCCACACGCCGTCTGACTTTAACACAGACAAATGAAAATCCAAATGGACAGATTGTCACATGCAAACCAATAACAGCACTCTTGATCAAATCTTTGCAATAACATTTCCGAGCACATGCACATTAAGTGCAGGCGGTTCGACAGGAAAGACAACAGCAAAAGAACAATTGGGACCCCGTGACCTGTCACAGATGTGCCTTCAGCTTACAGTAATACTCGTGTAAGAGCCGGCGCTGAACTGAGCCGCTTTAAGAATGAGATGTTCAGCAACACATGCAGCAGCCAGCCTAAATCACCCCTGTTTTAATGGCTCAGGCGGAGCTGCTATTAGGGCCAGTGGGTTAGGAGATGAATGTGTGAACAATTATTCTCTGGGAGTGGGGGTCATCACCCTCTGAGGTTGATTACACACACTCCTCACCCCGACTCTCCATTTCTGTCTCTCGGTGACCCGACCCCTCAGCAGTGACCTGTGTGGAGCTCCTCCCTCTCAGACCTGCTGCATCAGGCAGTTTGGGTACGTTGTTGTGACCGGCCCACCTCTGAGCTCTGAAACTCTTACTCCCAGCCCTTTGAGGTGGACACTTTTCCCCCAGTGACATCATGCTTCTGTTATACTGAGAGCAGGGTGTAATTTTCACATTTTGCTTTGAAAAGCTTAAAAGCAGGTTTAAAGCATTCCCATTTAAGATTGTCGTGGTGTTTCTGGTTTTTCAGGTGGGATCTCACTGAGCTCAGTCTGTAGGAGAATACTTTGACTCAACTGTAGGAAGCTGAGGGGGAAAAAAAGGGGAAAAAAAATCAGTAGCAGTCTCACCGACTTCTGAGTGTTTGCAAACGGCAAGCTATGCCACCACGTTTTGCGTGACCAGTTTTTGAAACCGACGACATATTTTCTGCTTGCAAAACAGTATTCTGGGCTGTGCACATTATTTTGGTGTTCACCTCCACCCACATTGTAACCTCACTCCAGAAAGCACTCCGTTCACAAGGTTGAGCTAAAAAAGACTTGGAAACCAGTTTTGTGGGGAAAAAAAAAGAATTTCCTCACAGCCCCTAAAGTATCAAAACTAAAGTGTCTTTGGTCTGAAGACACCTGGAGACGAGCAGTTCCTGTTCACACCAACACCTCTGTTCAGTTTATTGTTTCTGAGGTCAGAGTTTAGTGTTCATTAGGTGCTTTCTGACTGCAAACATTCAAGATATCTTCTGTTTTCACTAGTTTCTATAACTATGGTAATCATATGTTTTAGGCTGTGATTGGGTCTGCCATGGATGTTTGCTGATCTACACTGTTAGGACTACATTCACTTTGCTAAAGTTGAAGCTCTTTAACTGTCGTCATCATCTACTTTTCTTAGAACATGTGCAACACAAAGTCGACTGATCAGTCATTTCAGTCCTGGCTCCTCTTACAACTTCTATGTATTGTGCTTTTTAAAAAAAATATCACAAAAGAGCCATGACACACAGCTCCAGCTATGAATAAGGGATGTTGACTATCAGTGGAAGGTCGAGAAGATGCATCATTCTCTCAGTGGTACAAAAATAAACCTGTAGACCATTATTCCTGCTCCATAGTGGAACTAACAGTCCTTAAAACCTTCAGTCTGTCCCTAGAACGGTTCTGTCCTAAAGTACCTGTAGATTTATGCAACAGAGACCAACACAGTGATGAGATTCTTTATATTTGGTCCTAATTTCTAATAATGGCATCGTATCCAAGTGCATTATTTGTAATCTGTACAATTTTTGTAGCTATTTAATTCTAATATTGTCATCCTATTATCCCTTTTGTTGCAAGTTTATGAATGTGCAATGCATTTTCCTGTGTGTGTGTGTGTGTGTGTTTTTTGTTAGCAAAATAATCACTATACAATAATTAAGGATATTCAAAGAGGTTTTCAGAAACAAGTCAATGAAGGTACATCTTCAGTCTAACCAGAAAGAGGACCGTTCTGCCCAGATCATGAAAACCCTTGCAGTATGGCACAGGTTCACACATGGTTATTGTGGAGCATCATTTTTCATCTGAAGATAATGTTAGATTAAAACTCTGGCATGTCGGGCAGCGCTCGGTACACATTCTTTCAAAGTAAAACTAGCCTTTAATTTTGCCCTGGTGTTTTTCTTTGACTTGGTTTGTTTGGGGTAAACTCAAAGCCTGTTTAACCTTTGCCACACCCATATAGACCTCACCCCCCCCCCTCGTCCTCACTCACCCATTTGTGCCCATCCATTTACTCAGCTGGAGGCCCGAGATGGGGGCTCAGCAGGTCCTGCAGTCTCAGCAGAGGGTACAGACCATAACCACCCCCCAGCCCTCTGCAGCTCTGTGATAAGTGGCAGTTAACCAGGGGCCTCCGTTACACCAACCATTGTGTCCAGTTGTCAACTTGGGCTTTAGGAGTAAGACGTTCCGGGGCAAATTGTTGCTCCTCGTCTCCCCGAGGAACCTTTTCTTCCATGTAGCAAGACTAATTGGACAGTGTGTGCTGTGGTTGGGAGGGCCCAGGCAGATGTGATAACATAAAGAAGAGCTGCAGAGTGCTTTAGATGGAGGGGGGGATACTTGGCTCGCAGGGACAGAGTTCATTCTCATTGGAACTTTATTGCTGTAGGGAAAAAAGGCTTATTTCCTGTAAACAGTTTACAGAGCTCTGTCACTATCTCTGGATGTGCAGAATAAACACAGGAACACACTCCCACTGCTAATGTCTCATAAACACCAGAAACACACGCACAGACTGACAGATAGAAAAGACACTACACTCTGGATGACTCTTGGACACACACACACACACACACACACACGCTCACACGGACCGCATGCTTGTTAACATAATCACAGAGGATCCACGTTTGCCCACACCCTAGAATCCAAACGTGTACATTCAGTGCACAATGCCCTAAATACACAGCTGCACTAAAAAAAGCTGCATGCAAACACACAACTTCTTGTCTCAACAATGTCCGAGTCTTGTTAGTTTTACTGGTGTCCCAGTTGTTATACAAATTGGATAAACTCCTCGTCCTCCTCTCTCAATCTCAACAATCCAAACTCTTTCCCATCTTTGTTTTTTGGGGCTTTGTTAACACACTGAATGCTGTCCCTGCATGTTTCTGCACACGGAGCAAAATCTTTCAAGGTTATGGAAGGAATAAAAGAGGGGGAAAAAAAGCTGTCACAGATGTCAGGGAAAGAAAAATAAATAAATAAATAAATAACCCCCCCCCCAAGTCTGTGGATATGCTGCCAAATATATGGTATCACACTTTACACAGCAGCTTGAGCAGATGAATCATCAAGCTGCAGCGTTTCAAATCCATCTCGGCGCACAGACGTTCTGCTTCCTGCCTCGTATGTGTTGTGCACTTAAACAGACACGTCAAAAAAAAAAAAAAGGATGTAATGTGAAAAGTGTGTTTGGTCAAATGTTTTAGTTGAATAATGGTTTTTCCGTCTATCTCTGTGTCCCCGCCTCTCTTCACCCTCCCTACGCCCCCCTCTCATGAAGACCCTACCTCTTTGGGGCGGGATGTTTTGCCATTAAAACTCCATGGTGAGTTTTGCTTCGGCCTTCTTTGGCTCCATTGGCAGCATGTGACTGTGTTCATGGCTCACCTCCTCCTTTTACTCTTCATTTGTCTGCTCGTGCTTTTTTTTTTTCAACACATCCCACAGTTTGTGTTGCTGCTCCTCTCAAGATAAACTCAGAAAGACCATTTTTAGTTTTACAGCAACTTTTTTTTCCCTCATGTATTTATTTTTGGCTTGTATTTAGTTAATTTTGTGCAAAACTAATAGTAATTTCAGATTATCAGTAATTAATTTACACACAGGATTATTGTTATTATTTGGCTGTTTATATGGTATAAATAAGGTTTCATCTCAGTCTGAGATTGTGGTAACTTGAGGAATATATATATATATGTATATATATATGTATTTTTTTAAACCATTTTCTACATAGTTTTAATGTCTTTGTCTCAGTTCAGACCCTCCACATTGTTTTTTTTTTCTTTCAAAAATGGTGCTTATTTTAACACATCTTGTTCAGATTTTCTTTGGATTGTGTTTTTTTTTTTTTTCTCCGTTGGATGTGTATTTGTACCCAGTAATTCTGCCTTCTCCTATTTCAGTGTTATTCTCAGTGTCTTGTGTGGTGGCAACATGACTGATGGAAACGGCTTTTCTCCTAAATGACTCACAGAACTAAAGTTGAATCTAATGATTTTTTTATAAAAAGAAAAGCATTTGTACATTTCTGTATTATTCTGCATTTAATATGTTCTACCTATTATTAGATGTTGATTCAACAACTGAGTATCACTCCACAAAAACTTTAATACATTTTTGCAACAGATTTTCATTTTTTGATAGATGTCTGATTCAAACTGCTGATGTCTAATCTTTACATATGATTTTCAGTAATACATATAATCACAAACGGTAATAAATAAAAACTTAAAACACACATTTTTTTTACTATTCCAAAAGTTATATTTAAGGTTTTTTTACAATCTAAATAACACCAACCCTATATTTTCTTGACTTCAAAAAAAAAAAGTAATAATAATAATTAATGTTTGAAAATTCTGCTTTTACTTTAAAACAAGGGAGTGCAGAATAACTATAATAAAAAAAATAATAAAAGAAAACATTATATTACTGCCAAGTTTTTCTAATGCCGACAAACCAAAAATTAAATATTAGACGCACCGTCTGTCTTAAGTATTTATTATTTATTTTTTTATTTTGGTAAGCCTCCTGTCATCGCTGCCTTGTGAAATCAGATGCTTCCAGGCCCGTTATGACAGAGTGACTTATGGAGAGATGACTGAGTGAACTTTTCCTCCCCGGCTCCCTGCCCTCCAGCCCCTCCCTGATGACTCCATTCACTTCACAAAATAAATAGCATGTGGAGCCTTCTCCAAGTCCGCAGCTTCGTCTCTTCTTGTTGGCACTCATTTGTATTTTTTTTTAATTAAAACTCTTTTTTTTCTCATTTGCTCCTCTGTCACCGTTTGCCCAATCAGACATTTTCATTTTTTTATCACTGAAATCCACCTCTGCTTTCTAATCAACTTTACCAAGTTAAACCTACTTCTTCTAATAGTTTATGTATCGTCAGGAAATCTCACATTTTCTATTGACTTAGAGTTTCATATTTTTACATATTTAGGAAGGAATTCTTATTGTTTTACCAACAGATTCAGAACTTTCATGTCTCCTTGAATTTTTATTTTTTAAAGTACAACAGTTGACTTAACCATTTTTCACATTAAATTTCAAGTCACTTAATGCACAGCTCTTTATATTTAGGATGAATAGTATAATAACAGAAACATGTTAAAAGATGCTCCCTGTTAAACAGTTAAAGGCCGTTCTTCAGTTGATTTTCTGCACGTCTCCAGAGGTTGTCATCGAGTTCAGCAGAGCTTCAAGGCTGCAGCTTTTTCAAAGATCTGAAGGAATACATTAAATGCACGATTTCCTGTCGTTTCCTTTCTTGATCTTGTGAGAGACCATCTCCTGTTTTCAGAAAGATTAAGGGCCGTCCAGCTGTTTGTCACCAGACAGCCGTTCTAATACGTGTTTACTGAGAGAGCTCTGAGCAGAAATGGAGCCTCCGCTGGACGCACACCTCCCCCTGAACGGCGCCTCCTGCTAGATGTGGACAGAGTAATGCAAGGGGACTTTGATGGTTGATGTCACAGATTGAATTATGCCCATGAGGAAAAGCTATTAGCTCAGTCAAGAGGCCTCATTTGTGAAATTAAAAGTGGAAATGACATGTGAGTAGTCTTTTCAGTGAATTAAAGCAGCCAAGGAAATAGATTCCACTTGCTGCTAAAAAGAGCAAAAAGAAATCTGGTGGAGGGAGAAGAAAGAAATAGATTTGTCATTTGTTTAGAAACGTGTGGCTCGTCCTGCTTCCAAGTCCCTCTTTAGTTTATTTATGTTTTGTAATTTACTGATATTGAGTTACGTTTTTATAACTGGGTGCTGGTCACAAAGCCATCACCCTGCCAGCGGTCTGCTCCATGAACTGTTTGCTCCCCGTGTGCCGAGGAGTTGGAGTCCATGGAGCCACACGTCTTTGTCACAGGGGCAGAAACCTCAACACTTTTAAGCCACTTCCAGTGAGATCAAGAGGAAAAATCTGATTTAAAATGCAGATGAATGCATTTTAGTGGTCACTGTACCCAGAAGAGGCAGGAACCACACTGTGATCTCTGCTCCTGTTGGCAGGCTCGGGGCTAGCTGAGACCTGTTCAAAGAGCTCCAAATCCAGCTCGTCAGTTCTGAAACCACAGCGGGGAGCCAGGCTTAGAACTTGTTGTTGGGTTCTTCTAAATATACACATTGTGTGAGTCTTTATGCGTACGCACAATATATGTGGCTGCATGTTGGTCAGTGTTTCATGGATGGTCCAAACTCCAGTTGTCCAGCTCGGCTCTGGGCCAATGTGACACTGATCTCCTCACTGGAAATGAACTGAAATTCATTTAAACTAACAGAGGTGGGCAGAGTACACAAATATTGTACTCAAGTAAGAGTCAAATTTAACCAACCAAGAAATTACTCCAATATGAGTAGAAAAGTTTTTTTGTAAAAACACTACAATCTGATCATTTCTGATTTAATATTGTAAAATGATGTCATCAGACTTAAAAATATGAAAATATGGTCAAAGATTAAAATAAATACACAACAAAATTACAAATAACAATTTCCAGCAGATGAAACACTTCCAGTAACTATATTTACTGTTTACCATATGTACTGTATATTCACTCCACCTCCAAATGTCTCAGCAGTCAAAGGTGTCAAAAGTATCCACATTCATTGCTTAAATACAAGTATAGATACTAGTGTTCAAAAGTAATTTTTTGGAAGTATAAGTGTCAACTTTAGCTTTTTATTCAAGCAAAAGTATAAAAGTACTGGTTTTAAAACTACTTAACTACTTAGAATGAGTAAAATGTTAATGTTGAACAATTTGGAATTAAGTAACTAGAATACTTGTTTCAGCCACGATCATCTGCAACATCCATACTGCGGGAATGTGATGTGATTTGTGAGTTTAATCCAATAGGATGTCAGAATAGTTTATATTTACTCTTCTCATCCAACAACTATCAATTCACTTGATCCAAGGGCTCCATGTATCTGGATAGATTTCTGTTTATTTATATTTTTAAAACATTGAAAATAATAAAAACAAGTCAAAGTTAAATAGAAATGAAATACTTTTTGCATTTTTAAAAAGTAAGGAGTACAGATAATTGAATTAAAATGTAAGGAGTAAAAGTAAAACGTAGGCTGAAACATAATTACTCAACTAAAATATAAATAACCAACATTTCTACTTAATTAAAGTAACAAAGTATTTGTATTTAGTTACTTGACACTTTACGCAGTCAGATAATGTCATTAGAACAACAAAGCTTGTGTAAAAACAAGAGGTCAATAAACTACGTGTGTCTGTTGCATTTCTGCTTAAAACATGTTTGTCCTTCATTCTGTAAAGTTATTATGGTGGGTACAGTTTTTTTACTCGAGTAGAAGTAGTGATAATTCATAATAATATTACTCAAGTAAAGTAAAAAGTATGGTTACTAAAGTAAATGTAACTACTACCCATCTCTTACAGTACCATTCTGCCCCTAATTCCAACAGCGTGTGATCAGGTGAAATTTGATTGAATAGTATCAGACTGTATGACATAATAAATACATTTTACTGACATTACAGTCACCAGCTTACTGAGCTGCAGCTGCTTCAAACTGCAAGAAGAGAGGCACATTTCTTATTTGGATCAGTGAAACGTGTGGCCGGGTTTTGTTCAGCCAGTTTTTATTTTTTCATTACTGTGGCCTGTTTTTGTGAGCCTGAATTGCAAAACAGGTTTTGTTTAAGTCCACCTTGGGAATGAAAACTAGACAGATCTGAACACCTTGAGTTGTGAAAGTCACCTGAGCGATTCAACACAGGATCTGCCCTGCAGGCTTTATTAGTAAACTCAAGTTTTCATTACATCAATCATTAAGTCTTGTTACTTAATGATTTTACTGGCAACAGGAGGAAGAAGTGGTTATTGTCAGAGTAATATATATATTGTAGGTGTTAAGCTTTTTTTTTCTTCCTTTTTTAGATATGTATCCGATGTAGCAGATTTACAGATGTAAAGTACCCTATAAGTTAAATCCATTATTATTAGTTTTACAATCTGTGTCTCTTTGGAACAGAATTACAGCTGAATTTAGATATTTATTTATCTTTCCACCACAATTTATAAAACTTCATTTGTGCTAGTATACACATACATTTATTTATTTATCTATTTATTTTTGGTACCATAAGTGTGGTTAAATTTACCTTTCTTGTGTTGTCAATTTTGTTGTAGTTGTGTTTAGCTTATGTATAAAATAATACATTTTATGTCACTATTCTACTAGAGTACAATAATATAGGTACAATGTACTTAAAATCAATTATATATAAATATATATATTAGGGGTGTAAGAATACATGTACCCGTATCGAACTGTGCTTTAGGTTCAATACATACTTGTATGGAACAAAAAAATATTTATCAACTTGTCTTCTGAAGATGCTCTGTGTTGAAGGATCAGTGGATCTGTGTTCGACTACTCCACCTAGGCTGCATTTTCGAGCACAGATCCACTGAGTAACTTGCTGTTTCAGCAAATTCTAATTTAAAAACTGGACTTTTGAGGTTAAACACATGTTCATAATTAATTTAAATAAATTACAACTTAAAAAAGACATGAAATTTTTTTTTTTTGTATCGAAAATATATTGAACTGTGAGACTAAAGTATTGAACTGTACCAAATTGTGATTTTTTTTTTATCGTTGCACCCCTAGTTTGTATGTATGTTTTTTGTATGTTTTACGTAGTAGTTCCTTCTGTCTGAACCAGAAGTAACTTAAGAGGAAAAAGAAGAATCACTGTTTGACCTTGAACACACAAACACAAACTCAGCTTCAGGAACAGAGTGTTTAAGGGATATTTCAACCATTTTGCAGAATAGTTTGGTGTAGAATTTGTGCACATTTATTATATTATTATTATTATTATTTTTTTTATATTTTTTTTTACCGTTATTTAACCAGGCATGTCCCATTGAGATCTCAGATTTCTTTTGCAAGGGAGGCCTGGGCCTGAAGGCATCCTATTGTACATGTTTTTTATCTTACCTGCTGTAGATAGCTCTTTAATTGATGTTTGGCAGAATAGAGTTTAATTCTGACAGAACAAGTAAGGTTCACAGCTAAGAAAAATGAATTACTGCTAATAACAACAGTTAGTGCAAACACTATTTATAAACTTTAACATTCTAATAGGTTTTGCATTATATGATAATATACACGGAACACTGATTATTTAACATCTTATTTAGCAACAGCAGCTGCTAGCAGCAATTATTTCTGCCATTATTTCTTATTCCTATTCATGTAATAAATACTAGTTTTGCATTAACTACAATGAAATCTTGAATATCAGACTTATTTTAAGATGACAAAGTCCACGTCAGTGCAATGTCCACGTGCAAAAGGCCTTGGAGTTATAATTAATTAATTAGAAGATTATTCATATTTTTAACTGTACATAAAACATAATCATTTCCCTTTACCCTTCATTCATATCTGAAGTTTTATATACTGTAGTTTCAAGCTGTCAGACATGGTAAAACATAAACCCTGGGTTTTTACAGTCTGAGCTTACTTCATGTCTGATCCACTGCAACCACATTTTACTGTCCTGGTTCTTTATAAGACTGGACAATAAATCCAGATCTGGCTACTGTTCTCTGATTGCAACCATATGAGTCATCTGAAAACCGTTTCACAGTTTGTCTCGTCTGAAATGATTCTGGTGGTTCAGGTGAAACAGGTTGGGGTGGCAGATCAGACGTTGTTTTTGTAAGATGAATATTTCATTATATGATAAAAGCTAAATCTGAGAAAGCATGCAGGACTCACAAGCTTCTTAAATCTGTAAATAATTGTAATGTAATCAGTAAGACCTTTTAGATCAATGGTTCTCGATGTCAGAAAATACTAGGCTCTCCAAACTGAAACTGACTTAAACCCAATTCTCCCCGAAAACTTAAACCTATTTTTTATTCTAACTAACCACCCTGTGTCAGAGACACACATATAGTTTAAAATCTGATGCTTGTATGGATACATCACTGAAAACTGGACCACAGACGCTGCAGTCTTGGATATTCTTCTGCCCCGCTACGAACGTCAATCAGATTTTCCCACATTTTGCACCTTTTGATTCTAACAGATCCTGTTTCCCTTCACCGGTGCTGATTCAGTAGCCACAAGCTCATCGGTTAACCATCATCCTCTCCAGCTGCCGTAGGCTTCTCAAAATGTTTTTCACTAAATGTTTTCATTAGACTTTGGTCCCAGCTCACCACAACCAGAACCATAGACTTTTGTTTGAAGTACTGTATTTATTCATGTATAATACTAGAAATTTAACCCTAAAAATCATCCATAAAGTGGGTGGTAGTATTATACAAGATGTCGTGGAAATATTTATTTAACAAAGACAGAAATACGTGATCCAAGGATTAAGATACTTTGTGGGATGATCAGCTGAGTTTTATTGCAGCAACAGGAACACAGAACAACATGGAGGA
>JAUBOC010000077.1:24089234-24099625 GCA_032275365.1 Anablepsoides cearensis | reverse complement strand
TCTCAACCTTTTTCACGATTGGACCAAAATGCATGATTACTGTCTACAACCAGGCAAAGAAGAAAAGATGTAGGAGGAGGGAAACAGTGATACAGACAGAGGTACAGTAAAAAAAAGTCAATAAGCAATGTTTGTACAATTTATTATCAGCTCAGCTGTGATGGGAAAAAAATACTGTCAAATACCGTGAAACTGGTGTAATTGTTGAAAATACCGTAATATAAATTTTTGGTCATACCGCCCAGCTCTAATTCAAACTGCGTCTATTATTTTTTTTAAAGTTGTCTTTAGCTAAAAATTATTTTGGCTCCTTTGGAAATGGTCCCACTCAGACTCGTTGTCATACATGTCAAACACTTAACTCATGACCCTCAAAAATACGCAATTTTCAGAAAAAATCCATATGAGACGAGGACAGGAACTTATTTCTAGTGGCAGAGGATCAGGTTGAGAGATGGTTATTTGATCTTATTTATTGTATTTTTTGTTAGTTTTTTATGTCCTACAGACTCTGAGATATAAAACAAATTTGAAACAAGTTTCTTTTTTTTAATCTGTGAAACTGCCCTGTATGGTTATATATACCTGCAAAATGGGGGAAAATCTGTGTAAATTATGGACAACCCGTACAACTTGATGAGTCATTACTTACAACAGAAAAATACTTCAAGATTTGATATTTTCATTAATAATCTTACACTTGACCAAAAACACGCTCATCTCTCGTGTCACGTCACACACACCAAAATACTGATGTTTGTCTGTAAGAACCTGGAGTCAACCTTCTACTGAGATGAGTAGAGAGGAGGACTAAAGGATTGTTCTTTTCTTGCCCTACGCATAATGCATCACTTTCTTATGATGTTCTGTTGAAGTTCTGCTCAACTCTGTTGTACCTCACAGCTTCCTCTCTTTCTCCACCACTAACCAAGACAGTGAGCCACTTGCCCTCCCAGCTTGCCTTTTTCCACAACTCGGTCGGATCCTCTGTTCACTGTTTCATTGTTACTGCAGGCGCTGCAAGCTGCTGAACACCCCAGTAAATCCCCAAAGGCCTTTTCTAGTGCTGCCTAATCCAGTTCATTGTGTGACGCCCAGCAGCTATTCAACAAGTCTTAACCTATCACGCCCCCGACACAATCCCCGAGCACTCTAACAGCCAGGATCTTTTTCTCTGGGAATGATGTCACGCTGTAAAGTAATATGCTTATTTACAAGATTGGTTTTGTATGGTGTGATGCCTAGATAATGCAGATCTGAAACTGAGCCAATGAAGACATAAAACTAATGTAGGGTTTTGCTTCAATGGAGGTTTAAATGACTGATTTAAGCTAACAGACAAATGTTTAATGCTATTATTTAGAGGCTTATATTAAAATGATTTCCAGGGCCAACAGAAAAGCTGATATTACAACATCCATCCATCCATCCATCCATCCAGTTTTCCTTTCTGGGTCACAGGGAGCTAGTCTCCAGCAGTAACTGTGCGAGAGGCAGGGGACACCCTGGACACGTCTCCAGTCCACCACAGAGACAAATATAGACAAACAAATGGTAAAACACAGAGGCCACAGGCCAGGATAGGAGCCTGCATCCAGTGTTGTAGTACTCAAGACTAGTCAAGACCACAACTGTGGAAAAATCCCCTACAGCGCCAGAATATTGTCCAATTGTTTAAATTTATCTTTGCTTTTTATGGATATAAAACATACTGATTCAATTCTAAGCGTGACTCGCTGCTAATTCTGTATTTTTGTTACTGCTGTCACCCAACCCCACCTCCTTTCACTCGCACGCTGCTCTCCAAGACAGTGAGCAGTGGTCGTCTGGGAGTGGGAGAAGATGTCTTTAAAATCTTCAGTAAAATAATTCAGCTACAAAAACCCTAAAGAATATATTTGTAAAACAAACATCCAGGAGAAAGCAGGCAGACTTGTGAATTCTGCAGCTTTTAGTGACAGTGGAGACTACGTCAAACATTTACCATCACTTAAGGAAGCACAAATAAAGGTAAGCTATGTGTAAGTGGTGTTAGCAAAGCTAACTAACATTAGCAATCTGCGTCTGTAACAGTTTTACCTGGCCCTCACACAAAGAGCTTCAGTCAGTATTATCTATACAGTTAGCTACCTGTGTACAGTATACTGTATGTTTTAGGCACTGCTTTTTTCTGGTTTGACTAAGTCTCACCCTCCCTTGGTCTTGTTTCAGTCTCGATACTCTCAGGTCTTAGTCTTGACTTGGTCTCGGGTTAGGTGGTCTTGACAACAACACCACCTGCACACTCACTGTGCAGGTGGTGAACATGTCTGCACCTCCACTCATGTAACACTTGGACCATTACTGGTCAAGTGTTTCGCTTGCTGGGAGCTGATTTTCCTATGCTTCTTGTGCCAGCAGCCACTTTTCAACAAACACGGTTAGTAAAAATGATCTGTAAACGGTAGATGTGATGTTTTTGTTCAAGCCAGGGATGCTTGGAGGAGAACAGGTGTGGGGCTATAACCAGAGTTAAACTTAGCTGTGTTTTGAGGACATGCTTGCACAGAATCAGACGCAGACATGTATAACTCTGCAGCAGAGAGTTAATACCACATCAGCCATTTGGACATACTGAGGGAAAAGTCAGAAATGCTCCAGTGTGCAGCCTCGGCTGTGAACAGGCCCTAATCCTCTTATATTCTCACACAAACACACACAGATGGCAGCACACACACTTTCATTTTCAGACAAACACACTGGCTGAATCAACTCTCAAATGCAGCTAAAACAAATAATTCTGTTGTAGCTAAACACAAACAAGGTTGACGTGTGCAGTGATGGCTTAATCGTGGCGCACAGAACATGCACGTGTCAGACCATGGATGCAAGTTACAGCTGTGGTGATATGTTTTAATTTATATTAATGCACTTTGATTACTTCTGCTGGCAGTTGAATAAAGATTCCTCCTCCTCCTGCAACTGTTCAGACTGGATGTATAAAATACACATCAGGTACTGAAGCAGATGCTGCTTGTTTGAAATAAAGAGAACAACCTAACCTGATTGTTTTATGCAGACATGTTACACATTACTCATATTATTGTAGGAGCTTAATGCCTAATTTGTAGATAAAAAACATCTGTTTTGGGACAGCTGCCAAGGTGGGTTCAAAGAGGCAGAAAGATGGGTACAAAGCAGCAGGGGTGGATAGAAACAGGTCGAGGAGGGTACAAAATGGATGTAGGTGATTAAAAAGCTACCTCCTGCAAATAGCCTCTATTGTACACCCAGTGTGTATGAGCATGTGAGGGCCAAAGCTGTAACAGTACAATTAGGCATAAGAATTGACCTGAAACTATTAAAACCTTGAGTAGAAGTCTGAACCAGTTGTGGACACTCAGCAGTGCTAGCTGGCACAGAAACATGTATGTTTGAGAGGGGAAAGACCTGACCTGGTCTCAGTCACTGTCAATCCAACATGTTTGAGTTTCTGATCCAGTAGTACTCACTTTACTGACCCAACTGAAAATACGCTGACAACAGCCAATGAAAACAAGGGGGTGGGACCATCAACTTCTCTAGAACCTTTATACTGGATCACGCTTCTCAATAAAAATCTGCTGCCTTCCAGTAAAAAATTCACAATGACACTGAAGGGCTGTCACCTATAAGAAATTAAAATAAAGAACGCCCAACACGGCCCTACTCCTACAGGGAGAAACACTGTATTCCTCACATAATAAACATTTTGAATATAAAGAAAGATCTACAGATATTTTTAATTAAAATATATAGAAATAAATGTTTTCTTTTAACAAATGTCTTTATTAACTTTGGATCTATTAGTATGATTTGTTCAGTTGGTCATACATAATATTTTATATTGGCTAATATTACTGTAAATAAATATATCATATCATTTGATTTTAAAAACTCAACATCTTAAACAACCAAACTACAATAATCTAAATAAGTTATGCTCATGTAATAAGGACATTTTCTGATAAAGCACAACCAGGGAGTTCACATATTAAATGCACTCAATTCATTTCTCCATTAATCAAAAGGCACAAAAACTTCAATGACTTGTTCTCATTTTGGAGTTCCTGATTTTATTTGGGTTTGTTACTTTTTATAATTATAGCTTATATTATATTATTAAATTATTATAGCTACATCCTCTGGCTCCTCTGTGGTGTTGTTTGCACTTTTGTAACTATTCTTTTGTTTCTACTATAAAGTTTTGGGCCTAAAAGAAACGGCACCGACACATTTTACAGTTTGTCTTGTAATCATCCAGTCAATTGGAAACATTTGGAATATCGAGTGCAGTGGACATTTTTTAAAGTTGTGTCTTTTGTAGTGTGTTCTTATCAGCAAGTGAGTGTGTGTCACTGTGAGAGCAGACACACACGCAGGCAGCACAGAGGAGGAGAGCCGGGGAAGAGAGGAGGCGCTTTTTAAGTGTTGGTGTGAGTGAGAAGGACATATTTATTGGACATTATGAAAATACAGAACAAATTGTGTACCATGTTTGTTCAATACAGGATATAATATGTATTGGCCAAATTAAGGAAAATTCCATATTTACAGGACAGAGGGCAACACTAACACTGTAGGAACTTACAGGTATTCACAAAAGTAGGCCCTACACATCCTCCCATTAAAATCTAAAACTCCTAGTAGGATCTACAGTATGAGGCTTTGTATTCAAATCTAAATCAAGGCCAGTTCAGGTTAAAAATTTGTGGACTCTAAAAACTGGTAAAACTGGTAAAACCGTGGACTCATTCACATTGAAGGCCCTGTAAAATGTTGTTCACAACTTATCACACATGTCAACCCCTTCAGACATTTACCTGGATATTGATCCTCAACAATCCCTAATTTTCACAAAAAATCTGTACCAGTCCCACGCAGTCCAACAGGTGAGGGTGACAGTCGGACTGCAGTGAAGAGGTGCAGGAACAGGAGGAGGACGGGGAGAGGTGGCTAACTTAATTCTACTGGCAGAACAGGCTGGGAGATGGTGATTTAAATTTATTTATTGTTTTTGTGTGCTTTTTACTTCCTACAGGCTCTGAGACAAAAAAACAAATCTGAAGCAGAATATTTGAAAACGTGTGCATACCTGCAAACTGGGTGAAAACCTGCGTGATTAACAGACAATCCATACACCTCGACATGTAGGATTTAAGAAAATCTTATGACTAAATAATTCATAAATGCTATTTGATTTAATTGTTAGCATTACAGTATGTTTAGGTCCAAAAGAGGCTTCCAATTAATTTTTTTAATCTATTTTCAGGGTACATATTTTCAAAATGGACAAAACATTATAAAGTTTCAGTCCTTTACATGCGTTGAACATCAAACCCATCTCTGTGCTGGTCTGTGCACACTAAATCACATCAGCATCCCCCTCTGAACCTTGGCTCTACACAATCCTTAGAAAGCTGGCCAGTTGGACGACTGAACCCACATTAGAAGGAAAGCTCATTAATATCTACCGGAGATCATCCTGATGTACTGTGAAAAGCCAGGCTTAACACACCCTCCTGTGTAAAAGACAGCACACATTAATGCGATGGACACACAAACCAAACACAGTATCCAGCAACGATGACATCAGCAAAAACAGCCACATGTTGGACGATGAAGTTTCTATCAGATTATGACCCGTAAAGAAAACTCCAGATCAATATGACCTGATTTAAAAAGAAAACATCTTTTTATGAATTATTTGCCTTTTAACTGTGAAAATCTTCACTCAAATCAACTTTGTTACGGATGAAGTTCTGATTTCATCAACACATCTCAGAGTCGTCCCACAGACAGGTTTGGTGATTAATTGCAGCAGCTTAAAGAATGTTAAACAAGACATTAAAGAGTCAAGCCCACATGCCGGCCTCATGTATGGACTTCACAGGCCAGAAGCTACTTCTATGAATCATGATACTCAACAAGTTGTGTGATTAAGGAAGAAGTGAAAAAGAAAATAGGTGATTCGTGGGGCTGTTTCATATATTGTAAGACTTACCAGCTCCATACGCACAGCTGACCACAGGGCTGCTCATTATAGTGTGTCATAAAGGGTGCCAACAACAGGCTGGGACACACTATGTGGGCTGCTTTGAATTAGGCTTCTAATGAAAAACTAGTGGTGACCGAGGCTTTGACTGGATCTTTACCTGGAGCAGACTGGCAGCCGCCTTCCCACTACATGTTAGAGCTGCTGTGATGGGCCGATGCTTGCTCTCAGGTAGGAGCCAAGCAATGACAACAATAACACACTCCTACTGGTCCATCACATGGGTGTGTTAACAGGTATCTGGTATACATCCCATTAACAGCAATATTACTCAGAAAACTATAGTGATACCTCAAAGAGAAAACTCTCAGGTTAATTAGGACGGAGTGGGAAGGAGGTGGGGCGTTTGGGCCTCAGCATCACTGAAATTCATACCACCTGTTCACTACTAGAAAATATGTATTTCTTCCATAAACCCGATGAGTTTCATTTCAACTTTCAAGAAAATATAAAAATAAGTTTTTGTTAGGAAAAACATTTTTTTTGAAGGGGCAATACCATGTAAAATAAACTTTTTTGAGTTTTATATCATGTTATAATGTTATCCTCTCATCAAAAACGTGCCCAGAGTCTTGCTTTGACTCATTCATGCATGTTTGAGAAATCCTGTAGTGTCCTGTGGCAGCACGCAGGAGAGCAAAAACCACTGGTTGGGACTAGAAACACCTTTTGGGATCAGCTCCTCCTCTGAGCTGTGTCTCCAAGCCGAGCTTCCTCATCACAGAACACACACACACACCTCCACGGCCGCCCTGTGACTCCTGCAGGCTATCGGCAGCAACAACTAGCAAACAACTGTTGAAAACTGTGTCTGCTGAGCTCCTAATACTACTTCTCAGTGCAGCCAAGGAAACTACACTGGAACACCGGTGGAACCATGTCTGTAGCTCAAATACTAACAGCTTTTTTTGGATTTAACACTGATGTCACCTGCACAACTCATGTTGATTTGTTCACATGTTGTTTGGTCTGTGTGTCAAGATTTATAACTTATTACGATCAGTATGTGTTTGTCTGTGTGAGCGACTGAAATAATCTTACCAGCTGTAATCGCTCCGGTTCTTTAGAAAACCTTGTTTTCAGTCCGACAGTAAGGTTCATATTTATCCTGAGATGCAATTTTTCAAAACCAATCTTGTATAATGTTGCTGCTTCTTTAATTATCATTACAACAAAGCGTGCGATGACGCTCCAGGTTGTAAACAGCAGAGAAGGGACAATGTTGATGTGTTGAAATGGGCGTGACAGGATCAGAAGGATGTTCTTAAAGAGACAGAGGCCAATTTCAAGGTGTTTAGAAATGAACTGAATGAGAAGCCAAGTTTATTTTTGATTTAAAAATAAAAACAGCATTTAAATAACAACTAAAATGACCTAGTTACTTTATTATGGTATAAAATTTCAACATATGCCTGAGAAACACATAATATTGCCCCTTTAACAGAATGAATGAATCTATTGCCCCAAATGGAAAAATAAATTTTTGACCCTTTTTAATAAATAAAAAAGCATCTATATAATATAATATACTGAGTTGCAGATGTTTTGGTTTAATATTACTATCAAGAGCTATCTGCTCTCTGTATGACCAAAGCATGTGAGTCCTTGTCCTTGGCACAAAGTCAAACAGGTTCTTGGTGCTGGTTAGACTCTGGTCTCTCATCCTGTCTGTGTTGTTTATGGACAGAAACTCAAGGCTCAGTCTTGGACAAGAGGATCTCTGGTTAAGAAAGCTCAGGCTCTTGTGTTTTGCAGATGATGTGGTTCTGTAGGAGTTTTCAGGCTGTAGCTTTAGCGTGCACGGTGTGGTCAGTGTGAAGCAGCTCAGATCAGAGTCAGCTTCTCTTGTCTTTTTACTTGTTTTCAACCTGAAAATATAAAATGCGCTGCTGAAGCTGCCTGCTTTATTTAACTGCAGACAAATCCTCACTGGTGCTGCGCTGATCATCTGGTTTCTGTCCAAGCTGCCCAGTCTTTTACAATCACTCATTTTAACATTAAACACCTTCAGCTCTTTGAGGTGATTTCATTATGAAGTAAACATTATTTGTTGCTGGAGCTTTAAGAGAAAATGTTGCTCTGGGATATTATTGAAAACATTTATAAGAAATGTTGCATTATTCAGGCTGATTGTCAGCTGCTACAACCTGCATGCTGTAATAAATAAAGTCTGTCATCTGTCTGCACTTCTCTGTTCTGCTGAAGACTGAGGTTGGGGAAAATGTTGATTTCTGCCCATTTCTCTAAACAAACAAGAAATTTATAGCTCACATATGTGCTTTATAGCCACATGCATCAACAGTAATTTAATTCCAACAATTCTTCATGTGTAAGCACCTTTAAAGAAAAGTGCTTATGGCAGAGAGGAGCGGTGAAATGCCTGAACCTGACCACATACATACTCCATCACACATACGTCCTGACAATGGCTGCGGACAGGAGAGCTGGGTTAAGCTGAAATAGGTTGCTGGTGTTGGTTTCTGCTGAGAATGGACAGCACAGCGTCAGGAGGCTGTCGCTCCTCATCACATCACGGAAAAGAGCCGTCTCACAACAACGTCGAGGTAAGAGCCCGATAAAGCTGCACACTAGCTGCTCAGGTAGTTTTACAGATCAAACACTACAAACATGAAGCAGTGTAAATGATTTCAAACAGCACAGGAGACAAAGTGTTGGTGTATTTATGAGTCAAAAACAGTTAGGATATTAGCCTGAGGTGGACGTCTCAGTCAGGTCAGACCGTTCAGTGCCACAGGATCAACACCACTGGCTTCATTCAACATGTTCAATGTGGTTCAAATGTGAAAAAATCAACCAAGCAGCTGGCAGACAAGTCAGAAAGGCCTGATTATTTCTCTGCTAATTATAATCTCTGTAAACCCTGGGATTAACTGGGGTTACCTCTGACTACTGATCACAGAATAATTTTGCTTTCAATGTCAGACAGAAAATCAGATTTTGTACCTTCCCCTATCAGAAACACAAACACACTTCTACTGTAGATAATTACCTTAAAACTTAAAACTATAACTGCTCAACATTAAGTTTTGTTTATAGCAAAAAAAGTTTGGACCCCCAACTTCTAAAGTCCTTTAATATGTTTATAATAAGTCGGGCAGAGATTACTGAATCCTTGTTCTCTGACCTGTGGTGTAACAATAATTTCTCTTTAATCAAGGTTTTTTAGTTAGTATTTATTGGAGGGACCAAAGTTAATAAAAAAGGGCTTGTTTCAAAATAAAGTGGTTCTGGTCAAAAACAGCTTATGGTCTCATTTTCATTTACTAAACAATAAATTATAAACAAAGAAACTAACAGAGCTCTATAAAGTACTTGAAAAAGTAAAATTACATGAACAGAAAATGACTTTGGTAAAAATAAATTTCACTGATGAGAAAACTACTCAAGTAAAAGTCATAAAACTGTAAAGTAAAAGTAAAAGTTGAGTAAATTGGGCAATATATGTATATAATTTGCTCAATTTACTTAATCTGATGTTTCTTAAGATTAGTTTGTGTCACTATCAGAGAGATGAATACGAGTCAGAGTTCAAATATCAAACAGACCAGGGAGCTTTATTTGTTAAAGAGTTCCCCTTTGATGTCACTTCCTGTTTCACTTTGGCTGAGCCAAGTTCAAAATATGCCAGTTATGGGACAAAATGGGTGAAATCATTTGTATTATGCTAAGTTTCTTAAATAAAAAGTTGTTTTCTTTGACTTTTTGTATTTGAAGAACATGCATGTCAGGCACTTTAAGCCCTGCCACTGTCCCTCTGCTGGACATGTCCAAACAAAATTAGTCTAGTCTCTAACTTGTCCATGTCTCTGTCTCCAAGTCATAGCAGGTCTCACTGAGTCTTTTGTAAATCTTTCTTTTAACCTGAACATTTTCAGTATATAATGTTGGCATTTACTTTATTACTGAATTGTAAATGAATAGGAACTTAGAGACACTGTAAATGAAAATACAAGTAAAAGCAGATGGAGGGCAGGACAAACATATGGACAAAAATCATATTAATTCTGACATTATTGTCATATTTGCCCAACAAAACATTGATAATTTTAAATGACAGAAAGTAATACATCTGCTAGAAAAAATAATCACATTTTCATGATTAAAACTAATCTTTGATATTAAATATATATATATTTTTTATATTAATCACTTTTTCACAGAGGGATAGTAGGTTTTTTCCCCTTAATACTAAAAACCTTCAGGTAAATTTATTTTGTGTCTGTCTGACATTTAAATTTAAATTTGTTTGATGACCTGAAACATTTATGGGTGAAGGAGGCAAACATTATTTAATATA
>JAUBOC010000077.1:24029007-24039357 GCA_032275365.1 Anablepsoides cearensis | reverse complement strand
CGATTGGCTGATTAGAAATTAAGTGTTAACGAGCAGTTGGACAGGTGTACCTAATAAAGTGGCCGGTGAGTGTATATCGTCCAGCCATCCAGACCAGTCTGTATATAAAATCACCAGTTTAATCACAAAAATATTCACACAATGGTTTATAAAACTAGATCATGTTTCACCTAAGAAGAGACTATAAAATATGAAGGAAGTGAATATATAAAAAGTGCTTTTTAAAAGTCAGTAGTAATAAATTTCCTAAATAGTATGGAGTTTTGGAGACACATTTTTCAGTTATTATAAATATATTAACTTAAAACATAGCTTTTCAAATTTAACCTCAATAATCTTAAGTGTTTTGTAGAAATACTGTTTTTATTCAAAATAATAATTAAATTAGATTATAGAAGTTTTACTTTTTTAAGGCACTGTGTTTTTGTTTTACATTACCAACAATAAAAAATGATGCTTATTCTGATCTGTAAAAGTTGAACTCTTACGACACACAATTATAAACTTATTATAATAAAGTCGTTGCCCTGCTATAAAAACAAAACGTTAATGGTAAGTGTGGGTCAGTACGTGTGCTCCATTATTAAAACACCTCTGGACACAGACTCATCCAAAGCACCTTTGAGTCAACAGGACTGATCAAATCTGTGTGTTTTACATCAGTGGAGATGAAAGCAAATTCTTTCTTCCAACTGTCAGTGATGTGAGGAAAACTTCTCTGATCCCTGCTTTCAGACAATCATCCAACTGTCTCCAGTATCAGTCACAAGAGTGAGAGCAGAGCAGACAGAGGTCAGCGGGGTCTCTGGTGGACCAGCCAGTAGCTTATCTCTGTCTGCAGCCCACTCAGCAGCAGCAGCATATGAGCAGGGGGGGCGTTTAATGTTCAGCCTAGCCTGAGCCTCTTCAACCATTGCCTCTCTCTGAGAGCCTTCTTGAGGAGAAGGCTTCTCAGGAGCGTGTCTGTGTGGGGGAGGGGGAGCAGAGTTTGATGCTTATTATGGCTGACAGGGCTGGACCAGCGATAACTCAGCCTGAGTGTTGCTAACGCCTGACTGGGCTGCAGTAGCAGAGTGATGCTAGTGAGCTGACCTGCAGCCATTAAACAACCTAAACACCATGAGCACTGCGCTCTTTGGAAAGCGTGGCAGAGCGTGAAAGGAAAGGAAATGTTGTGGATTATTTTGACCAGGAACTAATTTTCCACAGTGAGGTTGTGGTGGTTTATTATTGAAATAGAAATGAAACCAGGTCCTGGGCAGAGCAAGGGGCAGTGGTGGCAGGCAATCCATGAGAGGACCTTCTTGCACCAATGTGGTTAGGTCATAAAGGATATCAGGACTGGTTATGCTGGCCTCATGCATAGATTACACTCCATCATCAACATGAGGGAAGAAGGGTGCTCAAAGTTCTACACAGAAAATATCTTTCTTTGTGTGTTGTCTGCTTACCACTCTACCATAGTGTTTCCATTATTCTTATCCAGCAGCTGATATTTCTCACCTAATTGACAAATTAAATTAAAGACAGCAGCTGTACATGAACCTGTGTCTTATCATTTACTATAACTATGTTGAGATGATCTTAGAATCAAATATTTATGATTAATGAGCAAAAGGCCACCATTCTCTTGCTCCAGTAACTCAAAACACAATACAGAGCATTTATCCTTCTGGTCCAGAAGTTTCTTCCATGAGCGCTTTCCCTGTAACACCTGTGTTACCTTATGACAGGTGTACCTTGTACACTTAGTGCCAGAACCAAGAGCCCGCATGAGTCTTGTCTCTGCTGGTAGGAGACATTAAAGTGCCTGTGACATCATATTTTTGTAATAAACATGAATGCATTTTTGGAAAGATAACATTGATAACATGTTGCAAAACAAATTTCACGCCACTGAGATGAACAGTTGTTGAGATATTTGCATGTGAAGAAACAGGAAATTATGTCAAAGGGGAATTTTTGAATGTGAACAGAGCATTGTTACAATACAGACTGTAGAGAAGAATCTGATGTTTCTTTATATTATTTTGAGTCGCTATCAAGGGAGATAAATAATTTTGTTTTAATAAACAAAAACCAGGGAGCTTATTTTGTTACTGAGTTCCCCTTTGATGTCACTTCCTGTTTCACTTTGGCTGAGCCAAATTCAAAAGAAAATAGGCCAATTTTCTCAAGTATAAAGATGTTTTCTTTGAGTTTTTGTATTTGAAAGATATGCATGTCATTTTATGTCAGAAATTTACTTTTGGTACAAAAAAATGAGATATTTCAAGACGTTTACTCGAGTGAAATTTTTAGAGAAGACTTTAACTTTTACCAAAGTAATTTTATAATAAGATACTTGTACTTTTTCTCAAGTATCATTTTGAGGTACTTTATAAATCTGGTATTTCATCAGTTGCTCATTTGATCAATCAGTAATTAAGCAACGACAGATCTGTGATGCCTTTAGAGATCTGAAGTGATGTGCACAACGGTACATGTAGGTTTTTAAGATAGCAGCTGAATAACAATCATTCCTTTCCCTGCAGCATGAGGAGAAACATCTTTAGTTCCTGTAACTGACATTTGATGTTAAAGTGAAATCATATCCAATTATGTGAAATTTTTGACAGAAGAAACTGAAGTGAACAAGTGACCATGAAGGCCCTCAGTGATAGGGGACTGAGGCACTTGTTACAAAGGTCCTTCACACACAAACCTCCAGGGGTCTCACATCACCAGTCATCAAGGGTTCCCAGTGTCCCATTCTCCAGCAGTGTGTCCCGTTTTAAAGGGTCTTCCTTCACCAGCCCCTGAGGGACTTCCCTCTGCATTCACCAGTGTGGATGAGAACTGGGACCTTAAAAGGAGCAGACACATGGGAACCCTTTATGACTGGGGATGTGAGACCCCTAGAGGTTTGTGTGTGAAGGACCCAAGTGAAAGGAGACTGAGGGGCGTACATCCAAATCCCTCCAGAGAGGAAGAAATGAAAGGTATTTATCTGGACCCTCTAAAGATAAAAATAATGGGAGGTGTTCATCAGGAACCCCCTTAGACAAAGAATGGAGAGGTGTCCTCCTGGTCTCTCCCAGAGATTGCTGTTGTGACCAATTAGTGGCTTTTTTGGAAGCACCACACACTAATTGGTCAGAAGTGACTTTGGCATGGCTTTGGATGGCTCGGCCCATAAGAGCTTATCCCTGAAGGGTAGCTTGGCTTTGGAAGGTGGATCAGATCTGTAGAGTGGCGGAACCTATGGGAGGTTCTACAGCTAGATCCTCTGAAGGAAGAGACTAACTGTTCCCTTTTGGCCTCTTCAAATATCTCAGCTATTCCTGGTTAATGTTTCGACCATGTAGGATGAAAAAATCAACACCAAGTCTTCTTGCGATTATCTGGGTCGCAGAAGCAACAGGTCCAGGAGAGAAACCCAGACAACCCTCTCCCCAACAACACTTTCCAGCTCGTCCCAGGGGACCCCGAGGCGTTCCCAGGCTGGAGAGGATACATAATCCTTCCAGCGAGTCCTGGGTCTTCCTCTGGGCCTCCTACCAGTGGGACATGCCCAGAACATCTCTAAAGGGAGGCATCCAGGAGACATCCTAACCAGATGCCTGAACCACCTCAACTGTCTCCTTTCGATGTGGAGGAGCAGCGGCTCGACTCCGAGCTCCCAGTGGATGACGAAGCTCCTCACCCAATCTCTAAGACTAAGCCTGGCTACCCTACGAAGGAAGCTCGTTTTGGCCACTTGTATCTTGAACCATGGCTTCAGACTTAGAGGAACCCAGCCGCCTCACACACAGCAGTGAACCGCCCCAGTGCACGTTGAAGATCTTGGCCCAAAGACACCAACAGAACCACATAATCTGCATACAGTAGAGATGAGACCCTGTGGTTCATAAACCAGACGTTCTCCTCTCCATGACTGCACCTTGAGATCCAGTCCATAAACACTACAACAGAGATCTGGTCCACTGTTACAGGACGGAAGCTACTCTGCTGCTCTTGAATCCGAGGTGCGACGATCATTTGGAGCCTCCGATTCAACAGAGCTAACATAAACAATTTAAATAAAAACTTTTAAATTAATTATTTCAAAACAAAAAGCTGGCTTGATTGGAAAATAAGAACAAAACAAACTTCAAAAATCTTAAGTGATACTGGAACTGAGGAACACAGAAATTAGCAGATGGTATAAAACTAATTAGGATAATTGAAAATATGTACCATATATGACAGAATTGTACTGAAGAAGTTTTATTCTCTTCTCTTCTGTTTTTTCAGATCATTCTGAACTCCATGCACAAGTACCAACCCAGACTTCACATAGTGAAAGCTGATGAAAACAATGCCTTTGGATCGAAGAACACTGCCTACTGCACTCGTGTTTTTCATGAGACGGCTTTTATTTCTGTAACGTCTTATCAGAATCACAAGGTATAATAACTAAATATACAGAGTATTCACTTCTATTCAGATAATATAAAGAACTAATTTTTCAGAGTAACCTAGCTATAGGTGGATTTAATGTTAGTTATTTTTAGTTGTGAAAACGTACCACAATAAAAATAAAACACAATATGTATCCACATCTGTAAAACATTGTGAATATATGTAGATGAATTAGAAATTCTAATCTGTTTTATGCTGGGAAACATTGTGAAATGATGAGAAGCAGAAATCCTGACCATGTAGTTTTCACACCACAACTATGTTATTTAGGCATTGTACATACATTTTACAACAGAGAGGAAAGAATGAATGGACTGTGGAAAACCTTGCAGGAAAAGTAAACGAGAGAAAGATTAGAATGAAATGAAACAAATAAGAAGCGTTAAGATATTCATTTTCAAAGCATTCAATCTATTGAACACAGACAAAGTTAGAAGAGACCACAGTGGTTCACACTGATGCTTCACAGCAAGAAGGTCCTGGTCCGATCCCCGGTTCAGACCTTGGGTCTTTCTGTGTGGAGGTTGCATGGTACTTTATTTGGGTACTCTGATTCTCCCAAAGACCAAAAACATGTACAACAGTTCGCCTTTAGGCCCAGGCCTCCCTTCAAAAGAGATCTGTGATCTCAACGGGATTTGCCTGATTAAATAAAGGTTGATAAATAAAAAAGAAATAAATGTTCAATTGATTTAATCAACAAAAGATAAATCTTATTATAAAGATGAACTATTTTGTCAGTTATGAACACGCCAATATAGATCAAAACTAGTTTGAAGTAAAAAAAAATTAACAAATTAATGAGACGATGCAAACTGGGTCTTTACTCTTTTGTAAATAAAAATGTGGTTCAAGGTTTGGGAGCAGAGCTGTAATAAAAGACTCATACATCTCTTATAGGAATGAGGCCAACTGTTTCCAAAAGGTTTTGTAGAATTTGTTTGGGCAGCTGTTTTATTTACCAGTTTGTAAAGATTTAACTGTTGCTTTAGCACGATTGTTGTGACAGGATGGTCCAGTTCCTTGGCCAAATTCTAATCCAGAGTAGGCGTGTTAATGTCACTGAGAAAGGAGATCAGGTCTGCAGAAATATAAAGACTCAGACAAGACATGATGAAGAGCTCTGCGAGTAAGAAAGGCAGGTGATTAAAATGCAGTTCAAGTTTATATTTAGGCCATAACTTTCCATTTCAACCTGATTATTAAAAAATAACTACAATGATTATTTGGTTGTTACCTGTTTATTCTAAAACTAAAGATTTGGCACAGTGGAACAATGTTTTCTGAGGTTGACTTGTAAGGTTCTTGCCTATATTTAGTAGAAATATGGGATTATGTTTGCTTTATGTGTGGTTTGATTGATTTAAAATAGTCCAAAAGCTTTAATAGAATATGTTTTTAGATCACTCAGCTGAAGATAGAAAACAATCCATTTGCTAAAGGGTTTCGAGGCAGTGAAGAAGGAGATCTGCGTGTTTCCAGAATCGACGGGTATGTTAACACATCTCATCAAAGAAGCGTTTAGCACTCTCTTAGACAGTACAAGTTCAACTCTTCCTCTGTTTTGTTGCTGCTACTTATTTACAGGAAGGAATATCCAGTTATATCAAAGAACATGGTCCGTCAGCGGATGATTTCCTCACACGGCCACCTTGCAGCTAAACTTCGAGGAGGAGCTTTCCCAGGGCACGCTCAGGTCCTGTCTTCATATCAGAATGAAGCCGGGATTCCTTTGTCCAACTCAGGATCTAGTGATGCTCTCTCACCCACCTTTCCTCAGAGTAAAGAAAGCCTCATGTATCACTGCTTTAAACACAGAGGTATGTCTTTGCTTCCATTTGGCCGCAATACAAAAATGTTTGAAAAAGTTGGGATGTTGCGTAAAATGTAAGAAGTAAAACAGTCTAAAAATCTCATGAGCCCATATTTTATTTAGTATGGAACAAAGTAAACTTATCAAATGTTGAAAATAAAAAAGTTATGTAAAAATAGCACTTTAGAGAAGCTGGAGGTCTTAAAAGTAAGGATGAGCACAGGTTCACCAGTTTGCGAACAAACAACCACCTATTGCATCAAATCTAACAGCATGGTGTGATAGAAGAGTCCAGGTTCTGGTTTGATCTGTCTGCAGGAGACCTTTCATCAACTGAAACCATTTCCTCAAATGTCTTTGTTTCAACATTTGATACACTATGTTACCAAAGGTATTTGCTCACCCATTCAAAAGACTGTGTATCGGAGCACAAATCAAGGTCCATAAGGACATGGATGTCAGAGTCTGGTGTGGATGAACTAGACTGACCTGCACAGAGTCCTGACTTCAACCTGATAGAACACCTTTGAGATGAATTAGAGCAGAGACTGAGAGCCAGGCCTTCTGTCCAACATCAGTATGTGACCTCACAAATACAAATTCCCCATGAACACACTGCTAAACCTTGTGGATAGTCTTCCCTGAAGAGCTGAATCTCTTCTAGCTCCAAAGGATGGACCCTATACTCTTGGCAGTATAGTATAGATTTTAATGTGAATGAAATATGGCTTTATGAGATTTGCAAGTCAATGTATTGTTTCCTTTACATATTGCACAACATGCTTACTTTTTCAGAACTGAGGTACAAAATCCTACACTTTATCAGACAACTAATAATTATTTGGCTCTGTTACTTTCAGATAACACTCGATACTTGGAGTTTGACTGTAAGAGGCCATACCTGGAGTCATCTTCTATGATGTCAAAGGAGCATTATTTCCGTTCACCTCCTTATGAGTCGCCCTTACTGTCTCATTCCTACTGCACCGATGCAATCACGTCCAGGGAAGCTTGCATGTACGATGGCATGGAGACAGAGTCTGGGTTGGGGGCGGTGGACAAAGATGACCTGACCAACTCTCCTTCACTGAACTGCAACATGTGGGCTACAGTGCAGTCGTACCCTCGTTACAGTGCTGACGGAGTCCCATACCAGCACTTCCCCAACCCTGTGGTGCCACACCCTGCACCATCAGTGGTGTCACGACCACCGCAGGCTGACCCGGGGGTTTATAATTCAGCTCCAATACAGAGAGGGGTTCCCCTACTGTCGCCATCATCCTCATCTTCATCGTGCTCTCCAGCCGTTCCTGTTTCTAGTGATACATCGAGTAATCCACCTCTGTATCACAAGAAGCCAGGCTCACCTGTCTGGCCTCACAGAGATTTCTCAGCCTGCTCCACCCAAGGAGCTTTATCCATCGCTGATTCACCTTATCAGTACACAGCAGGGCTGAGTAGTACCGGCAGCCCCTGGCCTGACAGCTAATGTGGCCCACCAGTTTGACTCAATGTATAAATCTGACAGGTTAAAGATTTCTTATATCTCAGTGAGGACTCTGTATGTTAGTCAGTGTTAAGAAACAACACTTCATGTGTTTGACAGTCACTACAGCTACATGATCCTGTACCGTATCATCAAATCAAAATGTGACTTATGTGTTTGAGGAGTATTTGGAGTGTCAGTCAGCTTACAGACACAAGAACAGTCCTGTACCATCTACCAACAAATTAACAAAACATAAATAAATAAATAAAATTATAAATAGAAGAAATAAATTAATTTATAGGAGGAAAATGATCGAATGCAGCACTTGCTTTAAGAAAGCCATAAGGTACATGACAGGGTTTCAGGGAAAACAGCTTTGAGGTTTTTATCATTTCTGCAGAATATTACATCAGACCAGATCAAAGGATGAAGCAAGCAATTCTATAGTTTGTACTTATTGTTAATTAATGCCCTGAGGGGGCCAGGACCGCAATGTTTGAGCTCCTCTATCAGTGGATTCTTAGCTGTCTTTTGATGTTACAGTATTTCTAGCCTGAAAGCTAAGCTACGTGTTACAGGACCTCCTGCCATAAGTTTTGTTGCCTTACAATCTCATGTTTAAAGGGAACTTTTTGGCTTTTATTTGCACAACATAACACTTAAAAAAAATTGCAAAATAATCAAGCCAGAGATTTTTAGTTGGATTGAAGTTGGGGTTCTCTCTGGATCACTTCGGAACAGAGAACTGATTCTACTTGAGTGTTCAGGGTCATTGTCCTGCTAGAAGGTGGACATATGTCATAGTTTCAAATGTCCCAAACTTCAAGTTTCTCTCAAGAAGTTCTCTGTGTTTGTTTTATCGCAGCAAAAGATCCCATCTCTGTTCATAGCTGCCCAGATTTAAAATGTTATCTTCAGCCTCCTGGGTGTTTGTCTGTTTGATGCCCTCTCCTGGACCGTGAGTTTTACTGGACAACTCTCTCTCTCTCTCAGCAGGTTGGCTGTTGAGGCAACATTCTTTAGTTTCCTCATAACAGATTAATGGAGCTTTAGATGTTCAGAGTTTGGATTATTTTGTGTAACCCAAACCTGATCCATACTTTTCCACACCTGTGAGATGAGTTCCTTGGTCTTCATGTTGTCTCTTGTTTGGAGGTAGTTTTACTCAGAGATATTGGACTGTTGTCGTTCGGGAGACAATCAAACAGATTTGAAATATATATCGATCAAACAAACAACCATTCACTCTCTCACTCACACCTAGAGACAATTTAGAGTTATCAATAAACCTGACAGTCATGTTTTTGGTGTGTGGCAGAAAGCCGGTGTACCCAGAGAAAACCCACGCATGCACGGAGAGAAACTCTACCCAGAAAGGTCCCCAGGATTGATCTGGCAACTTTCTTGATGAATGCATATGTGACACGTATTTTTTTTTCTCTTAGAAAAAAAAAGTTTCTTTCCTTTTTATCAATTGAAAATCCATTTAAATTGCAGGTCGTGAAGCAACAAAATAAAAAGAGTAAAAATGGAGGTGAATACTTTTGCTGCTGAGAGGTGGAAGACGTCAGAAGCTCGTGTTACTGACACTCATCTCACTCCTGGAACAAAACTGTTGTGTGAAGTAAGAAGTGTGCCTTAAAAAATGAAGTGTTGAATTTAATTAACCAAGTTATGTCAACTGGTTCCATTAAACTGAGCTGAGTAAACGTAAAGCAGTTTACATATTTTCTTTAAAAGAAAATTCCCATGAAGGAGGTTTAATATAAGTTCACAACCCTTCAAACTGTGAGGGTTTAACTGTAAATATTAAATCTCTTTTCAGTTCATTTTCTGTAAACATGACCAACACTCAGCTATAAAATGAAGACAATCAATGGGCTGCTGGTGTTTTCTGTAGAGAAATTAAGTGTTTATGAAAAGATGAATGTATGAATAAATAAAAAACAGTATTTTTGTTTCCAAGTGATCAGATGCTATTTGATGAGACAATCTTGTCATTATTTGGATTCTGTTCAGAGATTTGTTGACAATAAAAACATGCAGAAAAAAGTTATTTTTCAAAGGAGAAGACGAGTTTAATGATGAAGAATTATTACAACCTGGCCTCACAACCGTGTCTAATTAATTACAGTCCATAAGAGTTTCACAATCAGCCTTTTCAATTTTTTACTTCATTCTCATTTGTGAGTATTTATAGTTGAGGATAGAGGTTAGAGGTGGTCCTGAGTTAGGGTCAACTACTTTACAAAAAATAACTTACTGGTAGTTTTTTCATCTAAAAATCTAACTATTCATTCTGAAACAAAGATTTGGAGAAAATTTTATTTTCTGGTGAAACTGATCTAAATTTTCACAAACGGATCATTTTAATAAAGCTATGCTTTAAGTCCTGGTTGTTCACAGCTTGCAGGATGAAATTTGCTGAATTTTGATACCAGATTGATGGAAATGGAGTAAATATTAAAATTCAGTCTTGTTATTTTTTAAGGTTTAGATGAATACCAATCCATGTCTTTTTTCAAAGTCCGTCCGTCCGTTTTCTTCCTCTTATCCGGGGTCAGGTCTCGGGGGCAGCAGCCTAAGCAGAGAGACCCAGACTTCC
>JAUBOC010000077.1:23777521-23790989 GCA_032275365.1 Anablepsoides cearensis | reverse complement strand
CAATATCAGCAGGTTCATGAGGATAGGTGAATTTGGCCTTGGCGGAGGTTTGCACTCTCTGAGTGCTTCTAGTTTGATAGTTGTTTTCTGTTAGCTGTGTGACTAATTGTCTCCATGAATTTCTGAATCATCATACAGCACGGACACATGAGCTCTTTGAGACAAATGTATTGATGCAGATCAAACCATTATTTGCTTTCAGCAAGTTCAGATGACAATTAGCCGACCATGTCTTTCCTCTGTTTCCACTACTTCTGCAAACTCTCCACTGAGGGAGGTCATCGACTCAGAGGGTTGTCCTGGTGGCTCCTGAGTGGCCCATGAGAGTCTGGTTCATACTGCTCTTCAGTCTACTAGAGGGGGTGCCATGGCGGCCTCTGGCCAGGGGGGGATCTGTTATCCCAGATGGAAGGGGAGGATTGGCATCTGTCTCTGGTCCTTCTCCTCACTGTGTGGCCGCTGAGGGGGGCTGGTAGCCTCTAGCAGGTCTGGAGCCCTCCATTCAACAAACACTACAGAATGCCAGAGCTCCTTCTACAATGAGGACTTACAGTCATTGTTGTCAGTGTTTTTCAGCATGGTGCAGGCACATGGAGGTAGAGTCTCTCTCTGGTTCCCTGCATGACATTCTGCGGTACCTTCAAGGTCTGTTTGATGCTGGACGAGCATCACCCTGAAGGTGCACTTAGTGGCTATTTCAGCCAATCATAGTGACATTCATGGTAGATGGGTGGGGCACACTATTTGTGCAAGAAGGCTGCATCACCTGTTACAGAAGCAGGCAGCAGCATGGGCCCTTCCACTGGCGTTAAAGGCTCTTGTGGACCGCCTTTCGAGCCAATGTGTGCCACCCTACTGGATCTGGTGTCTATGAAGACTGCCTTTCTTTAAGCAGTGACAACAGCTAAGTGAGTCAGTGAGCTCCATGCACTTATCATCACACCTACCTGCCTGCGTTGGAAGACAGACGGGTCAGGGGTAACATTATGGCCGAACATTGCCTTCCTTCTTAAGGTTACATCTCCAGGCTATGTAAACACAGGTTGGCAAACATGCTGTGCCCAGCATTGCATCTGTACATTGTGGCTATGAGGGCTGCTGCAATTGCGCTGACTTATAAATCCGGGGGTGGGGGTTGCTGACCCCTCCGGGGTTGACTGTGTGCCATGCTACTAGGACTGTGTCTTTGTCCTGGGCGGCAATATTATATATCCTATAATATTATGTGAGCTACATGTCACGTACCTGACTTTGTTTACATTAATTCTTGACCTGCACAGAGCACAAGGAGACATATTTATTGTGTTAAACTGCCACTGGCTGTCATCCAGGAGTTCACAGAACAGTTACTGTAACTTCCGTTAAATGCTGTTTCTTCCTTTTGGAGAAAAACTTGATCTCAAGATAAAACTTAATTTTTAACCTCTGCTAGTAAAATTAAATTAACTATTAGTATATAGTAATTCATGTTAGAACACACAGAAATCAAACACTTTCTTTTTTGCCTGGATTTATTTCTTTATTTCTTATGTAGCTGCATATTTAAGGATAGACTGGAAAATTAAATAAGGCTATAGAAAAGTCTTACCCATTGGCAGATTGAATTTGATATATATTTTTGTGTTTTAGTTATGTTTGAATATGTCTACTTTTAAAGTATTTATTTGTATTTATTAGTTTTTGTTTTATCCAGATGGGCACCAACAAGAAGCTGCTCCTGAATGCTTCAACATCCAGTCGTCAGTGAGGCTCTAAAGAAAGCTGATACCTGCAGGAATCATGTTCTGTAGCACTGATAGAAATACACCAGATGATGCATAAACACAATGACTCACTCATTTCCCTGGTCAAATAAAGACTCATATTAAGTATTATTGAAACAATACATGGTAGGCTTGGGTGATTTGAAGGTATTTTGTTTTACTGCAGTATAAAAATGACGACTGTATATCTAAATGACAGTATGAGTCACGTGAGCTGAATTGCCAAATTTGCACAAGGCTGCAATGAAAACATAAACATTTCAGAAGACCCGTGAGCTGCTGGTTGCAGACTAGGAAATGACTACAAACTTTATCAACACAGACTTCCCTGATTAAAGCATGAAGCAGAGTGGATGCGACCACATCAGAGTCGGTTTATTTTAAAACTTAAAATTATAAAAAGACATAGTTTGACTTGTGTTGATCTGTTCAACAGAATAAGGGACAAACTCCTGAGAGTCCTGCAGCTCTGAGTGACAGCACGTCAGAGCAGCTGAGAGTTTAACACCTCTCTCTGGATCTATGCATGTACACATTCACAAACACTTAATTATTGATTACTCAACACTCCACAGAGCCCCGCCCCCAGGCAATGCTGTATAATGTGCTATTTTCTAAAGGTTATACCGTGGTATGAAGATGACCAATTCCACCCAACCCTAGTACATGGTACTTAAGAAATATGTGTCTGTATTCAGCCACGTGCATTAAAGCTGGATTTATACTCTGTGAGAAGTTAAGAAACCTGCTCTCTGGTGTAGCAGAGAGATGTTGTTTTCTGGAAGGACATCTTATATTCCAGGAGTAAAATCATATCTGCAGGAGGTCACTGGTGTGCTGTTGTTGGATGCTTACAGAATCACAGTAACTTCATGGCATGAAAATCTGTTTGATTCTTGTTAGGACCCTCTGATGATCACATGGATGTTTTGAGTTGAGGAGTGACAATGTTGACCATTGTCCTGACAAATCCTGCCATTCATTTAGCCTGTCCTCTGCCTGGTTTACTGCGCGTGGAAAGTAGCATTCACACATTCTGGTTCCCAGCAGCTGAATATTCCCTCTGACCACAGCCACACTGGTTCCAGAGCAGCTCACAGAACATATGGAGGTATCCAGGAAGCATCCTCATCAGGGCCCGCAACCCTTTTGATGCAGAGCAGCGGCAAAACAAACCAGAGGAGAAGATGGAGAAGCTGTTAAATTATCTGCTGTTTATCGTGTGAGCTGATGGTCTGTTTGAGCTGGAGCTCAGCGTATAATAGAATGAGTTACAGCTCTGATTCTTCCTTTGAGCTTTCAGCTTCTGTTTGTCATGTGTCACAGATTAAGATCTGTTCTCATCAGTTTGTTGTGAAAACTATATGAGGTAGACACTGAGGCTGCTGTTCGTTTTAACAACTGTAGAACGAAACGAGGAGAGAAACTGAAGAGTGATACTGTTTCTGCACTCTGATGCACTGTTTTTACTGGTTAGGGCATCAGAACAGATTTACTGATCAATAATTATTTCACACTTTTTGAAATCCACTCATTTACACCAAAGTGTGAGATTATTAGATTCAGGAAACCCTTTTCATAAGCAATGAATACTCAACGAAGATAAAAACTATGGTAAGTTATTGCAAAAATAGAACAATCAGGAATTAACGAGTCTACATAGCATATCACAAAAATTTTAATTTAAAGAGATATTTATTAAAGTAAACACAGTAATACTTAGTCTAAGTTTAAGATAAAAGTTGATGTTTAAGTCTTTAAGAAGAAATTATTTCTTTTCCAAAAGGAAATATGTTTTTTACTATTAGTTAATTAACAAATGACCCAATTTGAGAAACTATAAAGTTTTGTGAATTTGGAGAGAAGGTTGTTGAGAAACTGGTCAAATTAAGGGTTATTATCTTTATCACTAACTTCAAAATGGTTATTTAATTTTACTGCAGATCAGAAAAATATATCAAAGTGCCTTCAGATAATCAAACAGCCAGAACTGCTTTGCAAATTAATTTGTGATGCTTTGAGAGGTACAGTTTGAGGGTTTCATCCAGTTGTCGTTGGAGTGACTCGGCTGTTAGACCTGTTTGCTGGAATCCACACCGGTTCTGAACTGTCTGCCAGGTCATCACTTCAGAGGAGCAGGTTCTGTAGAGCTTTCTGTCTAGTTTTTTTCTTCTGCCAAACTATATGCTTACAACATGTGTCATGACCAGTCAAAATAAAATTACTTGTTAGGGTCATCTGCCTAAAGACTTAATATGTCTTTATGTTTATATTAATATGTCTCTCAGGGAAAATGTTTTCTTTGACCTGGTGGCACTGAGCACAGCTCATACATGCTTATGAAAAAAGAAAGAGACAGTCAGTTAACATCTTAAACACTATGAATAAAAGGACAAATCTTATTGGTATTCAGATCATACTAGTGGGATCGACACGACACTTGAATAACACCTTTTAAAAAGGAAAAATCAAGTTTCAGATGTAACAATTTGTTTCTTTCTTTTTACTTTTTGGTATAAATCAAAAGACTAAAACAGATTGTAGCGTCAAGTTTATTTTTGTCTGCCAAGGACTGGTCTAATTAAAGGTAGGTCAAAGTTTGACGTCTAATTAAAGGTAGGTCAAAGTTTGACTCTAAAAATCTTTTAAAGAACCGAGTTCAGTTCAGTTAGAAGATGTCAACACTATTAAAATAGTCGACTACTAATTTAATAGTCGATTAGTCGTTTTGTTTTTTATACTCAGTTTTTTTTTTCTCTCCAAACTGCTTTGACAGCTTCCACTGCAGCACCTGTCTTTCTGTCTTTGACACAGATGTGCAGTAGTGGTAACAGGGGCAGGCTGTGGACGTCACAAGACATGATACAGACAGGCTCTGGTATCATGGCTACCTGACAACAGAGCTCAAAAGTGTGGGATCATTTTAAGAAAGTTAAAGAAAAACCTGTGCAATGTAATATCTGCAAGGCAGAACTTGTCTTCCACTTCAATTATTTTTAGTTAACATATAGCTAAAATCTAACGATGGTTATATAATAGCAGCTGCATTCTGGTGTGATAAGCTGTATGTTTTATATTTGATTAACGTATGAACCGATTAGTCGACTAATCGAAAATAATAATCGGTGACTAATCGATTTATTAAAATAATCGTTTGTGGCAGCCCTACCTGTGTTCAATCCCTGGTTCAGACCTGGAGTCCATCTTTTTCTGTGGAGTTTGCATGTTCTCCTCGTGCTTGTGTGGGTTTTCTTCGGGTACTCTAGTTTTCCCCCACACCCCAAAAGTACGTACAATAGGTTGCCTTCAGATCCAAGCCTCTCTTGAAAAATAAATCTGCAATGTCAGTGAGACTTGCCTGGATAAATAACTGTAAATAAATAATGACCTGTAGGGTCAAGAATTCATGCTAACATCGCTAATGATTCAAGTGTTTCCCTCAAGTTTTTTGGCTTAATGACAGAGAGAATCAATGACACAAAGAATCTGAGTTTATGTTTTGCTTTAAATAACAGCAATTGCATTAAAACTGCTACTACCAGCTGAATTTCTGTACACATGTGAAATATATTAATTTCAGGCTGACAGTGGTTAATACTTACTGGTTTCATGGAAAAAATATAAAAAAATAGTATTTTTGAATAGTTATCTGTGGTCAATTTTACCCCCAAAGAACATGAATGTTTGTAAAGTTAAAGGACACTACCAGGGTTAAAGTTCCATTGCTATGAAACTCCCATGCTAAATCTTGATAGCATACTGACTATAGGTGTGAAGGACAAGTAGTATTTACACCTGTTCTCCATTTCATTAAGTTCAAACCTTCAGCTCTAATCTTGTCTGAGGGTTTGGTCATTCTTTTGACTGTAGATTGAAATCGCTGCAATCTCAAAAACTAATGAAGGTTTTACTCTGTAACAAGCTGTTAACACCGCTTAGCAAATTACTTAATTCAGCTAAGTAGTATTTTAATAATAAACACATATATTTGTGTACTTTAAAATCAGTTTGGCATTTCAAATACACATTTTGTTTAAACAATAAATATATGCAGCCACTTCAAAATTAGTCACTATAATTCAAATTGATTCAATTGTTTGACTCTTCAAATATTCAAACATATTCCTACTAGACGGGTGAAGGCAGTATAAATTATGAAATGCCATCGGCTGCCTCAGTGGGGCTTGTGAGCTGAAATGTTGTTAATGCAGTTTAATGTTCAGCTGACTTACAGAGCAGTGTTGGAGGTTTGTTTTGATAGAAACCTACATGAGGAACACTGTGTGCTGGTCTGTAGATGTTGGAGAGGCGGTGGCCTTCATGTGAACGTCACATGTCCTAATTACACAATACACTACAGCTGAACTGGCAGAGCTGAAATAGTAAGGGGCTGCATGTTTCGGGACATTTCCAGCTGAGGTTTTTGGAGCCCAGTGAGTTTTCCTGGAAAGCTTGGCTCTGTGTACATTCCTTTATAGAGCTCTTCTTTCACGGTTCCTGCTCATGGAGGCACGTGAGCACACTCCCAGTCATCCCCACAGTAACGTGCTGACTGTGGAGCACGTTGGATCACCTCCTTATTATGAGTAAATGCACTGCGTTCTATTTTTATTTTTACTTAGACATGATTCTGAAAGAACTTAGAGGTTTGTTTAGTGTTTGGACATTTTTGGCCATGGTTCAAACACTGACTGTCCACAACTGATGCTGACATTTTTCCTGAGCACACACACATTGTTTTTAAATCCTGTGCCTTCAATGACACACACACACACACACACACACACACACACACACACACACACACACTTGTTCTTCTGTCCTCATGGGGACTTTCCATTGACTTCCAGTCATTTCTATAGCCTGACCCTTTACCCCTAAACGTAACGACCCCAGTACATACCCTCAATCTGGCCTAAAGTCAATTCACAGCTTGGTCCTAAACTTAACCCCTGACCCACCAACGGTATTTACCCTAACCGGGATTGGGCTGTTGTCCCCATTAGGAACTCACCATCCTCACCAGGCTGTGTACTAGGAAAATGGTCAAAAATCATCCCCACCAGTTAGCAAAAACGTGTATATTCTCACACACTTGTAGACAAAAACAGTTGTGCCATGTCCCATGTCACATTTTGTTACATAATCCTCAACTCCAAGAGTTGTAATGTGATGAAGTAACAGGGCAGCCAACCAGGCACTGTGGGGATTGGACTCTTGGCAGTCAGATTTTATGTTTGTCTGTGTGTGTGTGTGTGTGTGCCCTTGTTTTTGCTACAAGGTGGGGACCGTTTTTCAGGAAAATGCAGCCCGGTCTTAACGACTTCGGAGGCTGATTTGGGGGACGGGGGGGTCGGTCGGTTTAGGACCAAGGTATGGATTGAGTTTAGGTCAGTTTTAGGGTCAGGCTGGTACCTGTGAGGTTAGTTTTAGGGTAAATGGTCAGGGTTAGGATATAAAGTTTCCAAAAAATCAATGGAAGTCAATGGAAAGTCCCCACAAGGATAGAGAGACATAGCAGGTGTGTGTGTGTGTGTGTGTGTAGGCAGGTTTCAGATCTCAGGATAATAAAATGCTTTTCTGTTTCCCTGCAGATGTTGTTGCAGGTGAAACTGTACCTGGAGTGTAAGCATGTTAATATGACAGTGAGCCTGTTTACATTCAAGATGTTTTGGAATCATTTCTTTCCTTTTTTTGTTTAAGCTGGAAAGTGTTTGTTTTGGAGCGCTGCCATCCACGGGCAGCTAGCCATCTGTGGCCAGAGACTGCTAGTTTTTATCATGGAAGCAAACAATGTGTGAACAGAACCTTCCAGAAAACATTGGCTCATAAACACGAGTCGAGCAGCAGGTCTTTTTTCAGAACTGTTCTTGACATCTTCTGTAAACTACACAAAGACAGGTCAGATGTCTCCACCTGCCTCTGGAATACTCAGAAAGTCACCTCATCCTCCTGTACTGTTAGTTTCATGTGAAGATGTTCACTCTGGTGTTCCTCAGTCATAATCCCAACATGTTGATCAGTGTGTATTTGTGTTGTGACAGAACGATGACATGTTGGTAACCCTTGCTCCCTTCTAACATCATCTAAACAGGAAACATCATGTTCCTCGTCTCATTGCTACAGCTGAGCACCGCTAACAAACAGTAACTGAGCTCTACCTGGTATTTCCTGTATAAAAACAGTGTTTTAACGCATCCTCTTATAAACACTACCTGTACGACTGCCTAAATGTGAAATAAAAACAGAAATACTGTTAAAAGTAAGAGAGTTTCACTCACTGTTGAGTTGTGTCAAGTAGCTGCCGTCTAGCATCATGAACTCTCCCACTTTCTGACAGGGAGTTCCAACTTGTAAGTGGAACTTTGAGTTTGACACATAAAGGCTTAGAAAGTGGGATTGGACAGCAGTCTACAGGAAGCTATAAATAAAAACATTCACTTAAAACGTTCCAGTCTTAATAAAAGTGTTGAATTCTGGACTTGTTTCTGTGCTTGTTTCTCTTTAGCTTCTTCTTCTGATGTTTTCTCTCTTCTCTCTCCTCCAGGAAACTCCCAACTCTGTTTTTCTGGTTATGGAGGTAAATAAATAAACTAATGTCTGAATGTTTCATGTGTCACATCTTTTATCTTTTTATGTTTTGTGGTTTGTGTTGCTGAGGATACAGAACTCTGCAGAGGCTGTCATATGTTATTTAGCCGATGAAAGTTAAACTTGATTTTCCTCCATTCTTCACTCTTCGTTCACATTCTGCTCACTTTACTTGGATAAAACCTCAGATCGATTGCAACATTCTGTTTTCTAAATTTACACATTTCAAAAAGATGAAGGAAAATACAGTATTTATTTTATTTTCTCTTTAGCTAATGTGGCTAACTTGCTTTAATCAGATGCTCAGACCAGGACTATGTTTTCTGTTTTTATTGTATTTTCCTTTTTAGGTGTTACAAACATAAGCCAATCCTGATAAATCCTAAAATTCTTTAAAAAATGTTAGACCTTTGTCAGAATCGTCACCGTCTGTTCCTCCTTTAGTGTTTCTCTGTGTGAAAATAGAGCTAATAAACCCTCTGAGTATTCTGTGCTGTTGATAGTTTCTGTCTCCTCACATGCAGTACTGCAACGGAGGTGACCTGGCCGACTATCTGCAAGGTAAGCATCACTAATCTGCCCTTCACCTACAGAGGTTGTCCTTTAACAAGGTTCTTACTGATGCAGTGGAGAAAGCCATGTGACTGTTAATGTCTGTGTGAATAATGTGATTCATGTTTTATATCCACACACCTTTCACCTGCTCTTGTGTCGACAGACAAAATGTATTGAATGTATTGTAAAATGTGTTCCAGCTAAAGGAACACTGAGAGAGGAGACTCTGAGGATTTTCCTGCAGCAGATTGCTGCAGCGATGTGCATCCTGCACAATAAAGGAATCGTCCACCGAGATCTGAAGCCTCAGAACATTTTACTGTCATATGTGACTCGCAAGAAGTCCAGCACGAGTGGCATCCGCATCAAAATAGGTAAAACATTATGCTTGTTTGAAAGCTGTGTTTGTGTAAACTGAAGACAGACACTGTGCTTCAGTTTGTTGACTTTGGAGTCATCATTTAAACAAGATATTTTATATATTTTTCTGCTCAATTTAAATGGATGATAACCTTGTCAAAAACAGACAAAAAGAAACAAAGTAGCTTTTCTGCTGGGAGGCTCTGAAGATATTTATAAAATATAATTACCTACAGTGATATATCTAGAGCTATTTCACTGGGACACAGATGACTCAGAATGAAAACAGCTGAATTTATGCTTCAAACTCAATAAACTCTGTTTGTGATCAAACAACCAGCAGTCTGTGAGGCCAGGTTTTAAAACCATGATTTTATGTTCACCATTAACTAACATGCATTCCTGGACGTACATATTATTTATTGTTCATGTTTGTTCACATCGTACCCACCTTCATTCACTTTGTCCTTAACTTACTGCCCCCACATTTATGATTTAATCAACTGGAGGGAACTATAGAAACTAGGACATTAAATAATTAATTTAATTAAGTCAGAATACAGCTTTAGTTCTGTTGAGAAGAGTTGGAAATGATCACAAGGGCTCTATTTTGAGAGAACATGTTCGTGTTTGTTTTAGGCTGCTTTCAGTTCAGGGTTTTTGTAAAAAAAAAAACTGAAACCTTTCTCTTGTTACTAAATAAAAACTCACCTCAGATGAGGCCTTTTGACAAGACCTGTCAGTCTGGTGCTGAGGTGAGGCACTCTGACGCCTCCATGTGTCTTCTGAATGGACCGAGGCAGTGAGGGGGTCAAAGTTATCCCCCCGATACTCCTCTGTTCCTCAGAGCGAGAAAGTATCAGAGACAGAACAGAAAAGTGAGCCGCTGTGCTGCAGCTCAATGTGATGAACTGAACTACAGTTTTATTACTGAGGCACAGCAACTGCTATTTGTTTTAAAATAATAATGTTTTGTCAGACATGAATCAGACGTGTGTCATCCAGCTGGGTTCTGCTCAGCCTGCTTCAATCTGAAAGCTCAGGTCTGAGCGGGACGTGGCCAGCTCCATCTGTGATGTATCACAGAGAGCTTAAAGACTGACCGTCTGTGTAGCCATGTTTCAGGAGTTGACTCATGTTGTTGCAACTCTTTTTAATGATCAAATATATTTTTTTCTAATAAATTTAGCTTTAATTAGTTATTTTATGCTTCAAAGACACCATGATTGTGGAGATGGACCTTAAACCCCACACCAGTAGTGCACAGACACTGGTTCCTCTTGGTTTATAGTTAGTGTTTTATGTTTCTGGTTCAAAGATTGATTGAAGCTTTAACTCTTTGGTGACTGGTGTTTACTTACTGCTCCACACATCCTGTCCTGCAGCTGACTTTGGGTTTGCACGGTACCTGCAGAGCAACATGATGGCAGCCACTCTGTGTGGCTCACCCATGTACATGGTCAGTAACTTTTCTTATTTTTTAACTTCATGAAAATGTGTTTTCATTCTGCCCACAGCATGAGGGTGGAATGTTAACATTACAACCAGTTTATTACTGGATGGTTAAACTGAAAGAATTCTGACACAAATGGCTGAATTCCTGTTAGTTTTTTGTTGAATTCAGAGGAACAGACATAAAAAACCTCTGATTAAGAACCAGCAGTTTTTGTGTCTGTCTGAAATATTAGAGATTTGTTTTATATTCAGATGAACAGGATTTAATATGAAACCTTTAAGGATCCTCTTTCCTAAGTCTGTGTTTTGGATCTGGTTGTGATCTTTCCTCAGGCCCCAGAGGTCATCATGTCCCAGAACTATGATGCCAAAGCAGACCTGTGGAGCATAGGGACGGTTATCTACCAGTGTCTGGTTGGCAAGCCACCGTTCCAGGTTAATACTGTCACCTTATAGGCTTCAGAAAATAGCCTTTTGTTTCGTTGCGCCTGAAGGTTATTTCATTTATTCATCACTGCTTTCAGGCCAACAGCCCACAAGATTTAAGACTGTTTTATGAGAAGAACAAAAATCTCCAACCCATGTAAGTAAAATTCACATTTAAAGTGAAAATGGCACTTTAAATTATTGAAGATACAATTCTTTACTTGCTTTGTTAAATGTGTTTTGGTTAGAGCTAACTTTTGATGAAACTGTGACATTTCTGACCAGAAAGTCTATAAACGTTTAAAATGACGTAAATTTTGTCCTTCAAGATATGGAGCTTTCTGCTTCATAATAACGTACTTTAAAAGTGTTAAGTGAGACTGCAGGGACGTTCAGTAAAGGAATTAAAACTTGTGTGTTCAGCAGAGATGTTCTGCTTCAGAAAATGCTTTAAATATTAGTAAAGTCAGTTTGTTGAGCCAAGGCAGAAATGATGTTTATCAAGCCTCAACCTTGTTATTCACAGCAAACAGATGTCATGATGGAAGCTGAGTAATGTGTCAGAGTGTGACACATTCATTTCAAATCACTGATTCCAGTTTCTCCTGCATGAACATTAGCTTTAAAGATGACAGTTGGTTCAGGCTTTTCTGGAGATCTTTAAAAACAGGAAGTTGCTACATTTAACTCATCTAACTCCAGCTATTATTTTTAAAGCTTTTTCTGCAAAAACTGCTGTTTTAGTTTCTGTTCACATAAACCAAAGTACACCTGCTGTAATGTTACTTATATTTGAAGTACAGTTATTTCATCAGCTAGCTAAAGTAAATACTGATGTTCCCGTTACACAGAATCCCAACAGAGACCTCTCCACAGCTCAGTAATCTACTGCTGGGGCTGCTGCAGAGGAACCAGAAAGACAGAATGGACTTTGGTGAGTGTTTGCACTAAATGCAATGTAAAGTTGTGAACAGTGGTGTTTTCACATAGTGTGATGTCATGGTGTATTCTTTTAAACACGGTCTGCTCTGTTCTCTCTGCAGACAAGTTTTTCAACCACCCTTTTCTGGAGTCGACGTCTACGATTAAAAAATGTAAGAACAAAGCTCTCTTTCCTGGGAGCCTTATGTGTTCTCATCATCCGGCTTGAAAACTTAATTAACCATGAGTTTGTTCCCCTCAGCGTGTCCGGTGCCGGTCCCCAGTGCCTCCAACGCCGGGGCGGAAAGTTCCTGCAGCAGCTCCCCGTGCATCCGCTACAGCTCTCCTCCTGTGAGTTTATTAATAAACCCTCAGTGAGACGGGATTACTTTCAGGAAATATTAACTGTGCTGTACTGGTGCTTCTGTTTGTGGGACAAAATAACATCCCTCATCATCAGTTTGATAACGTAGCACATGATCTGATCTGCAAGTCTGGTTAATTAAGATGGCCACTTCTCAACACCGGCCACTAAAAACACACTGGTTGCTTGAAAAACTGAGCCCTCAGGTTTTAGTTCTCAGTGAGGTACTACTTTTTAACTTTATAAATACAACAAAGCAAGTCAATCCAAGGTTAGGGTTATTTTGATTGTTAGTATTTAATCCAAGAAAAGACCAAACTTCATTAACAGTTTGCAGTCTATAGAAATGATGTAATCCTCTTTGTGTCTCCTCTCTGTCTGTGAACAGTCTCTTCCGGACATGCAGACTCTAGCTGAGGATTGTCTGTCGTCCCCTCCGCTCGGCCCACCCAACTTCCTGCAGCTGTCCAAAGAGTCTGCAGGAAGTAGCAGCAGCAAGAACTCCTCCTGTGACACGGATGATTTTGTCCTGGTGCCTCACATCTCTACTGACAGCTGTACGTACATTTACTAACCTCGTACTTCCACTAACCGTAACGCTCAACCTGCAGGGAACGTTCTGAGACACCTGCTGATCAACACTAGCTGCGTTTCCATTACAAATGTGCGCAAAACTTTGTCGATATTTTGATAATCTCGAAAAAACACAGTTTCGCAATTGCGGTGTTTCCATTCAGAAAGAAATGCTACTGAAATCACGCGTGAATACGCTTGTTCTCGCGATAATTACGTGGTGGATGTAAACAATCTAGCATGTTGCTACCACAACACTAGTGATCAGGGGAGACGTCGGCGTCTTATCGAGGCTTTCGAGCGACAAGCCTCTTATACTTGGGAGTAGATATATATGTGACGTTTTTGGGAAATTGTAGTCGGTGAGTTTACTACTTTCTTTTTTTTTTTTACAACTTCGGCGATTTTACTACTACTTCCTGTTATCTTTTTCTCTTCACGTCTTTTCGCCAGTAGAAAC
>JAUBOC010000077.1:23653771-23663798 GCA_032275365.1 Anablepsoides cearensis | reverse complement strand
ACAGTCTTCTACATGCTTTGCAAGTGGGAAAACCTGAAAAATAAACAGTGTATCAAATACTTGTTCTCCCCACTGTACAGACAAATTTGTTGGTAGACTTCCTGACACATTAAAAAACACAACCATTGAGGGGATAAAACAAAACTGGACTTTTGTTCTGCTATTGAAGACGTTTTTTTCATCTGGGAAGCTCTCAACTCTAAACTGGAGTGTGGATTGAAACCTAAATTCACATGCATATTAGGTTACATGCCTCGCACAATGGAGAGTCGTTAGGGTCACAAGAAATATGTCTGTTCACATGCATGAAGGTGTGAATTAGATTCACATGCAGATTAAACTTCACACCTCTCAAAATGGACAGTTGTTAGGGTCTTTGTTTTCCTGTCTTACAAGCGAGATGTGGTCACATGCAGAATAAACTTTAGGCATGTGACCAAATCGGTGTATGAACAAAAGCTCACAAGACAAAAGCTCACAAGGCAAAACTTTACAAGACAAAAGCTCACAGTCAAGAGACAAAAGTTTTTTTTTTCATATTTTAAAAAGCCGAAGGTATGATGTTTGAGTCACCTCAGTCGCTCACATATTCCTTACTTTGAGTTATCTTCTACTTTCCACACCTCAATTGTAACAATAATTTTAGTTGCTATGTTAATGAGAGTTTCTTGAGCAGATTTTAAAAGTAGCCTACCCAACACCACCTACATCACCTATTAAAGGGTGGGCAATTTCAAAGTGCAAGCACTGCAGTCAGGTGGAGCCTCTCAAACTTGTGCTTGGGTTATCTTTCAATATGACTTGAGACAGCAGGTCGGTGATTGCGTCATTTCGGATGTCTCTTTCATGACAGACTAGACGTGATGGGTTGATAAATTATCATAATTCCTTCCTATGCCCTTCCACAGCTCATATAAGTATATAAACAACAATAATTATGACTGGATATTGTTTTTTTGTTTTTGTTTAGTTTTTTTTTTCTCCGCTTAACAGTCACTGTTTTGTTGGGTGAAGAGTCTATGGGGGAAAACCTTTAGTACCCCTGAATGTTGTTCTCTGAAGAACATCCTCCATATAATAGGGCACTGCATCTGATGGGAAGGCATCTTACAAGTTTGGGATAAAAATCTCAAGTAGTACTTTTAATCTCATGCAATATGCTTATTATCATACAATAGATGTATGATAAAACTTGGTGAAATCTTTGTGCAAGCCCAGGTTGCATCAAGAAGGGCATCTGGTGTAAAACAATGGGCAAGTCAATGGAGTTTTCTCACTGTGGCAAACCCCTGAAGAAAGGAGCAGCTAAAAGAAAACTATTTTAAGAGAAGTGTCACATTGTTTCATTGAGCTGTAAGGGTTATTTCTGTAATCTGTTAGTTAAACCAGTAACATCTTGTTATTAAAGTAGTTAGTTATTTAGTAATTTAAAGTGTTTATATAAACATGCACCTGAAAGTAACAGAAATAGCCAGTGTACACAAGTTTTTTTCATTTAAAACACAATTTTGCTCACATTAGACACACTGGATAGACTTTTTATAGTTTTTTTTTAACAGCTGTTTCGGTTTTATTGAAGCAATGGTGGAAATTCCTAAAGCAAAATTATGTAATACAAGCTAGATGTTTGGGTCAAAAATATCTAAATGTGATTTGAAAGCAAGAAGTAAAAAAAAAAAACACGCACACAAAGATGAGATATGACACAAGAAAGAGAGCAATGTTACATATGAGTGATGACCCTTATAGGAAATGGAAAATGTAAGACAGAAGTGATCAGATGTGACATTTAAAAAGCTGGACATCATTTAAAAAAAAGCTGAATTTAGAGGACTATCCAGAAGCATGAACAGCTCAGTGTTTCCCCTTTCATCATCGAAGGGGGGGTTTCCCCTCCACAGACACACACAAATAGACCACGCACCTCCTTTTAGAGTTTATACAGTAGATTGGCTGCTGGGCTAAAAGTGTTTCTTCAACCAACCATCATCAATCCATTGACCGGCAGTTATTGATAGATTCACGCATCTGAAGTGTTTTTGGTTTGGCTTTGAGAGTGGTGGACTGGACATGAGCAATCTCTGTACAACTGTGGAAGACACTGTAGCCAAAAAATAAGTGTTCACTAAATATTTTTGACTATAAATCAAGGAGTTCCTCAAAACCTTTGACAAGAAAATACTAGAAATGAGCAACCAGGTCTGGGATCAACTAAAAGCTACCAACAGATTTATCACACTGAGAATGGACATGTGGGTAAATTTTACAGTGTCTTTATTATGGCAACAAGTAATATTTTTTGAAAGCTGGATCCTTCAGGAAAAATGGCTTTAAACTATTTGTTTCCTAACAAACTGTAGTGTACTGCGGAGCAGAAGCTCACAGAGAAGCAGAGGAGGAAAAGTGTCACCGCAATAATTGCTAGTTTAGTTAAATGGCTTCATTGTTTTGGACAAAATATCAATGCAAAAACAACTGTGAATAAGTACTAACTGAAAAATATGAGGGTTTAAACCCATAATGCCTCTTCATCCACGGTACGTTATGATGCACAGCCAGAAATCAGGTCAAAAGCACCGCAGGAAGCTGGGGGAATATAATTAAAACAAGTATATTCTTTAAAATTGTCAGAGTATTTGTTTCCCAGCTGATAGTTTATTGTGAAACAGCCACTGTGATGTGTCACAGTGATAATTACCTTCACCACAGCAAAGCTTTAGTTTATCTAGTTCTTACAAGTAGTGAGAATTGTTTTTTTTTTTTTTTTGTTCTTTAAGCAGCTGTCTGTTTTGTGGGATTTTTTTTTAAATAAATATCTCTCAATGTAGTTTTTACTGCATCATTATTGTTTTATTATTGTAAGATTACATTTTCACAGAAATTGTTGCTAATAGAACAAATAAAACATGCAGATCTTTGCTGAGGGCCCTGTCATACTGTGATGTTTTAAACAACTTATGCCACATCAGCAAATTTTGTCCAGCACTCTAGCACCCACTGAGGAATAGAAAATAATAGCATTAATTAACCTTCTTTTGGACGTGATCATACCGTGTTGCTGACAACTTGAACATATATAAAACCTATGAGTTAAATTATCCCTACCTTAAACATAACTTGTACAAGCTTATTATAGGATGATTGAACTTCTGCAGCATATGTGCAACATTAGTGTAACTTCTGTAGAACTGATTTGTAGAGCGTGTTAGAGGAAACTACAACATTTAGCAGCAGTCACACAGCGACGCACAACATCTACTTCTGAAACAATCTACAGCTCGTTGATGGAAGTTAGGCATCATTTTAGGATAACTGAAGTTATTGTGCCACTCACTGTGTGTGGCTCCGCTCAGCTGCGCATTTCACTGTCATCCACAGATGTTGCTTTACTTTTGGGAATTAAACAATATTAACTGCAAAACAAAATCTTTGTAGGTTATTCTCAGGATTAAAGTAAAGGCGTGGCTTTGTTTTTGTAATCTTTTGCGTCACAACCCGCTGTTATTTCTGTCAAAGTGTCAGGTTTAAAGTTGATCATAAATATCTGAACCTTTAAATTTAATACAGGATTACAAGGTTTTAAACAAGCTTCTGCTGAATTACATTAAACTTGTTTGTATTTAAAACCAGACTAGGGCATTATTTTGATCAATGGATTTATTTCTAAAATATGAAAAATAAAATGTTTTTATTGGCATCGATTCTGTTGCTTTTGGTTGCTTAGTATTATTATACTACATAGTAATCGTTATGAAAAAGTTAAACTTACTTGCACATGAGCCTTGTAATTGAAGGTATTCAGGGGTTTAAAAAAGGTTACGTGCTGCTTCAGAATTGTCCCGCTGGTGTCTGAATTATGTCCACTTATGGGTAACAAATTCATAACTTACCTGTAACTTATGTGAACTGATTCATAAATTATCTGTAGCATACCTGTAACCTGTGCCTCACTTATCAGCAGTACATCAGCATAAGCTGAAGATTTTGAGCTTGTCCAAAATTATTGTCTAGCCATCATTCTGATAACATTCACAATTCACACCTAACTTATACAAACTTTGTCCAACATGTAGCTGTAAGTTGCACAAGTTGTCTATGTCAATGTCAACTTTATTTATAAGGTGCTTTTAAAATCCACTAGTAGCTGCACCAAAGTGCTGTACACCAATCCACAAATATCACAAAACCACAATAATTACTAAAAATACATAATAAATTACAACCAACAATAGTAAGAACAGATTACAATTACAATGGCAGATGTCTAAAGCGTCATAGTGTAAGGGGATGTGATTGGTCCATGTAACTGGAGTGGCTAAGCCAATTGTATGCTCTTCCAGGACCTGAACTATGCTAAAGTGGAAGCTACTTATCTGTCACCACTCCAGCAGTCTAGTGTTGCAAAGTAGGCTGATCTGTTGTGAGTTTTGGCTCGTGTACTTCCTTCATCTGAGTGTTTTGTAGTGCTCTTTCAACCTCGGCTTTTAAATGAAAACCAGACTCGGAACACACAGCTCCAACTATTTCACCCCTCACTGTTGACAGTTGTGCGTAGTGACCTAAGTGGTTGTCCTGACTGTTGTTCGCATGTTGAGCAATCACAATATTCCCCTGGCAGTGTAAAAGCAAAACAAACAAGTCCTTTCAATTTCTCTATAATAGAACTAACATTCTTTAAAACCTTCATAAAGCCCATGAAAAACATTTATTTTCAAATGTTCTCAGCTGCTGATTGTTTGACAGCAGTTTGTTAAAGAAGAAATCACTTAATGTGTGTGTTTTGCAGCCAGAGTTGCTGAAGTGATGAACAAACATGTTTTATCTTTGTACTAATGAGCTAAAATCTTTTATTTTCTACTTGTATAACTTGCAGATTTCTAATTTATAACAAGGTACATTTTTTTATCACTCACCTTTTTATTCCTTTTTTTTCTTTTGGGTCTGCATAAAAGTGTATAGACCTATAATAGGCCTATATTAAAAGTATCAAGTTAAATAGCCATCAGATCAGCTGGTTAGTGAACACGGCACATGTATTTTATGGTTTGTTGAAATAGAGGCAACACTGTCTTATCTAGGGAGAGCTCTGAATATTACTGCAGAGGGTAATATTTATTCATCAAGAAACATCCAGAACCAGAGTACCAGTTACAGTACTTTCCCTGGAAAAACTCATGTGGAGTCGCTTCCTTTGAAACTGCAGGGGACTGTGAAACCTTAGAAAGACTGCGTACACAGTAGAGAGAGAGGGAACAAGGAGGTGCAGTAGTGTAGCATGTTTTGAACAGCTTGGCCATTTGGGGAAAAAAAAATCTTGAGTTGGAAAGTAGTTTGAGGCTTTTAATCTGGCTGCTTTTAAAGCTCAGCATTAGGCATTTTCTTTTCGACTTATAAAATATTAATTGGTTAATTTGTTTGTTAGTTGAATGGTACATTGTCTGAGAGGCAGTCAGTGCTCTGAATCAGACTTTAAAGGAAATGCAAAAGCAAGGTTTTAGAAAACATTTTTTTAGTTCAGGAAATAAAGGAGTCTTAGAAAGGAATCAGAAGGAATGTCTAAATTGCTGCATCTGTTTCATTTGAAAGAGCAATTAAGAAAAAAAAAACAGCTTTGAGAAAAGCCAGAACGAAAATACTTATGCACTGCGGATTTAATCATGATATTGTTTGTGTGTGTGTTTCAGGAGTGTGATCCCTCTTGGTTGAAGACAGTGTGCGTCCAACACCATCTTCCCACACAAGACAAACAGTTTTACGATGCACTGATGAGGTAACGTAAAGACCTTCTGGCCCTTCGTTGCCACCCTTGGTCCATCCTTTTCCCTCCCCTCTGCCCCCTTCTCCCTTGGATCTACTAAATAATGGGCCAGAAGATCTCGGGCAGCATAAAGTCAGTTGATGTCCGCGGGGAGCCCTCATACCGACCAGTGCGGCGTGAACTAAGGGGTCCGGATTTCTGTCGGCCCATTAGGCTAGACCTACTGCTAGACATGCCCTCAGCCAGCCCTGAGATGCAACTTTGTCATGCCTGGAACCCTGACGACCGATCGCTCAATGTCTTTGTCAAGGAGGATGACAAGCTGACGTTTCACAGGCACCCTGTGGCGCAGAGCACAGACTGTATCCGAGGAAGAGTGGGCTACACAAGGGGCCTCCATGTATGGAGGATTCACTGGCCAGCCAGACAAAGAGGCACTCATGCTGTTGTGGGGGTGGCCACTGCTGAAGCACCTTTACACTCAGTGGGCTACACAGCCCTGGTGGGTTCAGACTCCGAGTCCTGGGGCTGGGACCTGGGCCGGAACAGACTTTATCATGATGGAAAGAACAGACCTGTTTCCACATCAGCGCCCACTTACCCTTCTTTCCTGCAGCCAGATGAGTCATTCGTGCTCCCGGACTGTCTGACAGTAATATTAGACATGGACGAAGGGACGCTGAGCTTTATGGTGGATGGACAATATCTGGGAGTGGCTTTCAGGGGTCTAAAAGGCAAGAGATTGTATCCCATCGTCAGTGCTGTGTGGGGTCATTGTGAAGTGTCCATTCGCTACGTCAATGGATTAGATCGTAAGTGTAGAACCAACACACACAAACACTTAACACATTTTACACGTTACTGTGGAGTGGTTCTGTACATTTGTTTAAAATTGTATAGTTAACAAAGGGTACTTTGAAAAACGTTGATTTTTTTAAAGAAGAAGCATGTTCACATATTCTCGCCTGTAATGAGCTGCAGTGCTGTGCCCTTTGCAGCCTCCTGTCTGTATGAGAGGAACAGGGCGGCAGATACAGAATGCTCGGCTGTTATGACAGTTAAGACCATTAACAAATAGTGTTCAAATAATGTGTATGCTCAATGTGTGAGAACGTTCCTGTACGTTTTGTTGGCACATAAATAACAAAACACAAATGATAATATTAACTGTTAGATTAGATGAGAGGAAAGTGATCTTTAGTTATCATTTCAGCAAAGTCTTCCACATGAAAACGCATCAGGAAAAGTGATACATGTTTATTAAATATATTGCAGTTGTATGTGTGGAATCACATACTCTGATACTACGAAAATAACACTGCCTGTTTAGGTGAAACATTTCCAGAACACAATTATTACACGTTTAAAGTCCGTTAACTCAGTGTTGAAACAGCTGAACTTTAAAGGAAATAAAAAGTCCTCCCTACTGCAGCTTCATCATCATTCAGTGAGTCAAGAGAGATTACAAAAGATTTAAACTTTTATTTCCTGTTTTTAATTTTATTTTACAAAAGGGAGAACTATTTATTTCCACTTGTGCTAAAAAAAAAACTTGAGGAATATTATTTTGAATAGCACTTTATTTTTTATTTCTAAATGAGTTAGAGGCATATTTTTAAACTTAAACTAAAGTTGGGCTGGGTGATACGGCTGAAAGATGTATCACAATAAAAGCATTTCTTATCAGACAATATTGATAATTATTAATTACTTTTTTGTTTTACCTGTTTGAAATAAGGACCAGGAAAAAAAAGGCTGATTAATACTGCCAAACTGGTAGCGTGACCCTTCCTCTTTTATTCAAAATTTACTTTCAAGCTGTTGAACTCCTTATTTTTTTTTCACTCCTCATCGTTCTTTTTTTATTCTTAATTATCAGTTATGAGGCACCGTGGCGTAACATGAACCCACTATTGTGCATGTTACTCAACAGGTTGTTGCTCGATTACCAAAGAGTGAGTTAGTTGATGCCACCAATCTTAGTTAGCTGGGCTGTGAGAAGTTAAGTGACTAAAGCCTTTCATTTGCCTACATCCCCCAGAAGGCTGTGCGATTCTAGATCAGAGTTCAGTGAAATTATCAACATTCTATCAGACATATTTTCAATTAATATTAATCATGTGTCTATAGAAACATTCATTGTTATTCTTTCATTGCCCAGCCTTAAAGCATTGAAAGTTATTCTGAATTGAACAAAACGCAGCTGTATTTTTGTTAAAATCTCTCACCATTATAAATTCACCATATAATGAGACACTTTGAATGAAAATGTATTGTTACATCATAAAACATTCAACTTAAAAATAAAGTAATACAAAGTTTTGGAAGTACACAACATTGCTGATTTGATGTATTCGTGTTCATTATTTTGACAAGTATCTTAAATTTGAATACTTTGCTATTTAGTTTAAGTGAAAGTTTAACAGGAAGGTATCAAGGAAAATGGCAATTTATAAAACAATTCACTGTTTAATTGTAATGCAGCTTTCTAAGGTAAATGAATAATGTTTTTTAATGACTGGCCTTTCAGTATTGATCAAAATAATGAATATTATTTTCCCATTAATCTAGCAGCTCTAGTTTCGATTATTATTGTACATTTTGGTTTCAGCTCTTGCTGTTCCTTTTGTGTTGTGGAGACACAACTCTGTTACGCTCGTCTTCACTGTTTTTTTTTTTTTTCTAGTCTAAATGATCTGCCTTTGTCCATTTCTGATTTTATAACCCCCCTCCATTCCCTCATTCATTTGTGAACCACATTTTTTAAGTCAAGAAGTGTCCACACTTTTTTTTTTATTAAAACTAGGTCAGACAGCCCCAAGTGTTATGCTAATGTCTTAAGTAAAGATGTCTGGAAGCTTGTACCTGAGTCTGTTACCTTACGTATCTCATAATATAAGAAGAGAGCAGTGATGGAGTTCAAGGTGCTGCAAATTAGAATATGCTGTAAAAGATCAGCCTGTCCCTTCCCTTAGTTCTAAGTTGGACATAACTAGGTTGTGTTGTCTCATATTGAGCTAGTGCCTGTGCAGTGCACACATTACCACAAAAATTCAATGAGCTGCAAGTGTGAAAGAAGGAAAAACTGGAAGGAACCATCACCACTTTGCTGTAAGCTGTCTCACCTGACTGTGGGCAGACAAACTGACGCGTCAGCATCTCAGTGTTTACCTCCTTCCTCTGCTTTGTTCTCAATGAAGTGTTAGCTTAGCATTCCCACTTGCCAGTCTGCAAGAGTGTCTAAGGCATTAGACACTCACCCTTCTTTTAGCATACTTTCCCACACATCATCTTCTCTTTAGTTTGTCAGAAACTGGTCTTATTCTGTTTCAGAAAGGAGGCTTTTGACAGTTACATGACGGACTGAAGAAAAAAGAACGGTTAAAAAAAGGGGGGGGCAAAGTCCTTACCAATCAACCAACTGAATGGAAAAGCATATGTCTATCTATTATCTGCTGCTTGTTCCAGAGTCAGGTTACTGGGCCAACACTAGCTGCGTTTCCATGGACCATGAAAATGTGCAAATTAGGATTTTCAAAATAAATTTGCTCAATGGAAACACGTAAGTTTTGAAAAAACTTCCACTTTTCAACAAAATGTTTTTGCGCTTGGATAAGGTGGTTTTTCAGCCGTACCAAAATTGGTGTATTTCTCAAAACTGCAATGGAAACACTTTTTTCATATAACGGAAGTCACGTGATCAAGAATCTGCTGTTTTTACTGGCGAAAAAGAAGACAACAGGAAGTAGAATAAATAGTAAAATCACTGAAGTTGTAAAAGAAAGTAGTAAACTCACCGACTTCAATTTCACAAAAACGTCACATACGTATCCGCTCCCAAGTATAATACTGCGTTCACACCAAACGCGATTTCAGCGTCAGGAGCATCAGGTTTACATGCAGAGTCTATGGTGGACGTGCGTCAAGCAGTGTCGGGAAATGCTGCGGCGCGTCCAGCGCGATGAGAGCTGCGTGATTTGAACGATTTGAGCAATTTGAGCGTTCAACCCGCTTGAAGCGCGAATCGCTGGAGATGGAAAATCTGAACTTTTGAAGCTCGACGCGCCGCGTCAACCAATCACAGAGACTCCACTGCGTGACGTAATGACAGATTTCCCGACGGGACAGTTTCCTGAATGATGTCCACTAACCTGAGACAGATGGACAGAAGCTCTTTAGCTGAAATCCGTGTCTGTAGTCGGTGTCCTGACAGGAGATATCTGGACTGATGCAGGTCAGAGGCTCATCAAACTGGACTCGGGTCAAAAA
>JAUBOC010000077.1:23610051-23620642 GCA_032275365.1 Anablepsoides cearensis | reverse complement strand
CTAGACGCGCATCCACCATTGACTTTGCATGTAAACCAGACGCTCCTGACGCTCAAAACGCGTTTGGTCTGAATGTACCTTTAATGCCTTTCCTCTGTCAATCAATCCCAGAACTAATCCACCAGCATAACATGAAAACCGTAAGCGTGCTGTAGCTACTCTCTTCTACCTGCTAAAAACCACCGGAGAGGAGGTTCTGAAATAGCGTGGCTGTACGCGCTTGGAGACGCACGGGGCCGAGACGAGTCAAACCGCGTACAAGCGGGTCCTGGAGGTTGTGTGCCGAGGCTGTCACTTTTAACAGCGAACACCAGAGGGCGCAAATTAACAGCTTTCTTTGAGGCACCGAAATAAGGCAGCAAAGTTCGTCTGGGTACTACTGCTAATTTTCGTCCCGGTTCCATACTAGAACCGAATTTCGGTATCCAACCCTAACCCCAACACGGTACCTGCAAATGTTATTTAACATCTTAAGCCTGATGTTTTGCTGTTTCTAAATTTGTCTTATTTAATAATTAATTAAGCTCAGACGCATGCTTGATTGTTGTTATATCTTAAACTTTGATAGGAAAATTGATTGCTCACAATTAAGTTGTTCACTCATAATTTATTTGATTTATGTAAATAAATGATCTGTTTGTTGCTGGATCAAAACAAATTCACTGAGTTAAGTCACTTATTGTGTTGTTATTCACTCTTGCACAGAAGAGGTATTTCCTTAATAAGCCAAGAACCCTTGATAAATAATTTCCATGTGACGTTCGTTATAAGAGATGTAAGTACTCATACAGCTCTAAGGACATTGTTGTAAAAGTTTTTTGGTTTGTTCAGATGCAAATGAATTTTAATTACTAAACATTTTGAGACCTGAGATGAGGTTATCAGATCTATTGTAAGTTGTCTTGTATAATCTGCTTTCTCATTTAAATTGTTGGGACAATCTTTCTTGGTAACAAGCAAACAATCTTTCTCACTGAAGCTACGACTGTTGGAAAAGTAGTTTGTGATTAACAAGAAATGGGTATATTTTCCACAAAATTATCACTGAAATCTGTTTCTGGTCTGTGAGGCCATGTTTTGAATAGCAACATTTTGTAAAAACAGACTATTTCTGTTAGCTGTATTCTAGGTCATGAACATTTTTTATTGACCATCTTGGCTGCCATTGCCACATTTATGAATTATTCTACTGGAGTACACTTTGAAAATAAAAATAGACAGACTTGAACCCATTTTATTAGATAACATTGCTTTTTTATCAGTAGAGTGACTTTTAGACCTGAAGACTCTGGGCTATAGCCTTGTATGATTTTGTCATACAAAGGTGTCAAAATAAACTCTAGCTCTGTGAAAGCATAATTGAGCAAAGTTTAAAACAGGTTTGAGACACCTGCAGCCCTGATTATATTGACAGAAAGTTTGTTGAAAACATTTTAAGCACATTTTAAGCACTAGTGACTTCTTGAGTAGCGCCTCTGATCTTTGCAGCATCTATCAGATGTACTGTATGTTTTTAAAGCAGAGCAGAATGCTGCTTCTGCTTATACAATCTGCAGCAATGCATGCCATACTTATCCAAAACAGCTTTTTATCTCAGCCTTGAAAGCTGAAAGTAAAAAGAAACATGACTTTTAAAAATGCTATTTATGCAAAGAAAATTGCTACGCAGGACTGCTACAAGACATCATTTAGTAAAGCAGCCACATCGTTCAGCGAGGCATTACTCCTGAACTGAAATGTTTATTTTGTCTGCTCCCACTGTCTGTGCTCTCTCTCTCTCTGACAGTCCTTGGTGTGTGTAAGTGTGTGTTTAACGAGGACGAGGCTCACAGAGGACTCTTCAACTGATCATTTGATTCCGTCTAGTTTGTAGATTTTCACACCAAATTCACAGCCTTTGATATGTTTCGGAGTAAAACCTCATATCATGTAGCCCCTCAGAGCTTGTGCACATGTTCTCCATCATTCATCAATACTTCACATGCAGGACTTGTGAAACATTCCCGTTCACTTGGGAATCTCCCTTTGTTCAGTTTTCATTTATTTGCCATATCTGCAATATCCAGCTCTCCCCACCCTCCCCGCCTCACCTGACCTAATTTTCACACACACACACCCTCCAGCCCGCAGTTCTGCTAACAGCCTCGGCCGCTGAACTCTCCAGGACTCTAAGTAGAATCCATTAGAGTCTGATGAATAAATAAATCTCATGTGATAGATTAAGACCATCGGCCCCTCCTCTTTACCACAAAACCCTTCCTTCAGATCCCTCCGACACACAGAGGGAGGAGAAGAAAGCTGCGTATGAAAGCAGCAGCCTGATGATCAGTGTGATAAACAAACTCAGAAAAAGAAACTGAGCACTCCCTTGGATCTTGCCATGTTTACCCGGGGATGAATAACTGACATGTTTTTCTTTTTCCTCTTTAGTCATATTTTCAGGATGTCAAACAGTGTGGATTTCCCCTCAGATTATCCATCAGTGGGCTGTCAAACCAGCAAGACTTCATTTTATTCCTCTCGTTTTTTTGTTTTTTCAAAACAATAAGAGTTTACTTAAGCTAATAAGCTGAAGGAGTCTGAGAGATGCAGGTATAATAATTAACAGCTATAACACACTTCTCCCATTTTAGCTTCTCTTCACTGGATTCCTGTAAATTCTGTAACAGCATATAGAGTTCTGAACAGCTAAGCTCCATCTTATATTAAAGCTCTTATTGTTCCATATTTTCCTAACAGAGCACTTCGCTCTCAGACTGCAGGTTTACTTGTGGTTCCTAGAGTTTCTAAAAGTAGAATGGGAGGCACAAGCTTTCTTGTGGAACCAACTTCCAGTTTGTGTCCGTGAGGCTGACACTCTGTCTACTTTAAAGATTAGACTGAAGACTTTCCTTTTTGATAAATCCTATAGTCAGAGTTGGTTTCCTGAGTTTTTCCTTTGTTAGTTAAGAAACTGACCACATTGTCTCACTCTGCTGCCATCGATACTCGCTCTACTCTCCATGTTTAACATACTTTCATTAAAAAAGTGTGTTTTTTTTTCTTCCCACAGAAACAACACCTGGATCAGCCATTTTGGGTTTGTCTGTGTCTTTTTCCTGTCCTCTCAAATCTCAGCAGAAGCAGATGGCTGCTCATCCTGAGCCTGGTTCTGTTGAAAGTTTTCTTCCTGAAAAAGGGAAGTTGTTTCTTTTCATTGTCAGCTCCTTGCTGCTCAGGATGGGTGATTCTGATAAATTTTACTGATTTGCATTTCTTATTGTACTTTATGGAAATGTATTGTGTATATGAAGTGATTTGGCTATAACTGGATGTGAGTCTGGATCTGAATTGGACTTAAGAGTAGACAGTAAACCAGTGGTTCCCAAACTTTTCAGCATTTGACCCACAAAAAAGTAGCAGCAGAGACCTGTGACCCAAGCTGTTGTTGATTGATAAACATTTTTTTCTCGTCAAATACACTAAAGCATAGTAACATTAGGCTATTTTTGTCCATTTTAAGTACACTAATCATATTATTTTGTAACAGAAAATGCAAAAAAATCTTGTTGATTGTCATTTTTTTTGTGTAATTAATTCAGAAAATATTTTCAGGACCCCACCTTGATGTTTCAGGACCCCACTGTGGGTCCCGACCCCAACATTGGGAACCACTGCAGTAAACAATATGTTAGTAGAAGATTATTCACAAGAAAATAAGTTAGTAAGTTAATAAGACACTGATAGCTTAAAATATGTGTAAGGTTGGAGCAAGTGTAGCCATATTACTGTTGCAGAAGAGTTTAATTAATAATGCCTAAAAATAATGAACCCTCAAGCCTCCAATAAAGGCCTATTGTTGTGGTAGATCCAATCATTGCCAACAACTGGACAGATTTTAATGAAAAGCTGAGAAAGTAATTATTGGGTAAACATCTTCAGCTGATTACATTTTGGATTCAGTTCAATTCAAGAGGACTGCCACAGCTAATGAACATTAACCAACACAAAACCGCCTTTAAATTAGTCTGCTTCAAAGGTACTGAGTTAAATTTGTACGTGGTAGTAGCTGATTCATTAAATACACCTATTCTGAGTGGGATATCTCACAATATCTCTATGAAGGTTTTGCACATAATGTTATTTTCTATGGTTTCACCATTTCCAACAAAAACTAAAACAAATATCTTAGTCAGAAATTCTGACATAAATGGTCATGAAAGGTTATTAGCAAAGAAGCTGATTTGAGTTGAAGGTTAGAAAAAAACACAGTTTTGAAATAGCAAAAACAGAAAAGCTAACTGTAAAATGTGAAAAGAAGGCATACATATAAAGTCAGCTTGGATTGTTGTCCTACCTGAAACATGGTTGGGGTACAAGTCGCTAATCATGGACGGATGATGGACCACCTGCATGTACTGAGGCAGGGCTACCATGTGACTGACATGTTCCCCGGCTTCTGAACTGTGCCAGACGTTCACCTGATTTGAAGAAGCAAATAGAGAAAAAAAATTCAAGCAGGGTTCCTGTCAGTGGAGTCGCAATTCAATCTATGTTACTGTGAAACTGTGACACATTTTAAAAAAGGTCAAACTTTGTTTACATCATGAACAAGAGAAAACTGGAGCTCACAGACATGTTAAATAGAGTCAGGTCTTTTTCAGACAGTATGAAGCAGTAATCTGTATCATAGGAATTTTCTGCTGTCAGAAAAGCCCGACTCACTTTACATCACATCAGAAGAAAATTAATTGTATTAGTTAAACATGTATTTCAGGTGTCAGATCACAAAACTGTAAAACAACAAATGTAGGTACTCATAATGCAGCTCAGTACTTAATGGGTAGGTACCTGCTATGTACCCAACACTACAGGGACTGGGCTGTATTTTGAAGTGACTTGTTAATCTGCCTTTATCTGTTTTCCATTACTCATAGGTTTTTCTAATGTGCAGTCTCTGCATCATATGTCATACCAGAGAATCAGGAGAACCAAAGAATCAGAACAGAACTCCAAATAGGGGCAACGTGCTCCAGAGTCCTGCTCTGCAGTGCTCTATAGAGCAGTTATTCTATAATAAAAACTGCAATTGCCATAATATGTCTACCGGAACAGTTAATTTATCTGATTATTTCCAATCCAACTTAAAAGCAAACATTTTGAAGGATTCCTTTTGTAAAAAAAAAAATCATTTAAAATCCTCCACCATATTTATGCTATTTTCTTTCAATTGTCATTTCCTCAAATCTTCACAAATGAGGGGATTCAAACTAGTCAAAGGGACTCAAAAAGCAACATGAGTCATATTACTGGGAAATCTGGCTTTGGAAAGATACTAAAAATTAAAAACTAAAAAGCTGTAAGAAAAGTAAATGAATATAGCTTCTTTGTTCCTCTCAAAGACCTCACAAGTGAATTGCCTTTTCCAGGTCACTTAGGTCTGCTAAATGTTTGCTTTTATTCATTTGGAGGGCAGAGCTGAAGTACAGAGCAAAACCGGGCCTTTGAAGCCTTTCAATAAATATTTCAGACATTTCTGAGTGATTTGATTTTGAGAAAAACTCTCATGTTATTTTTCTAGTGGCAACCAATAGTATAAAAGATGAACTCATAAAATACTTAACTGCACCATATTGACTGGCTTTCCAAAAAGGCCTATCAGTGCCTATACTGTTTTACAAACTTTGTCATTTAAAAGTTGACAAAACCCTCATGAGATTGTTTTACTCTTGTTTTATTGAATTGGGGTTGGACCTTCACATTCAGAGGTCGATGTGATCAAATCTGCAATTTAATTTGCATTAGTTGGATCATATATTTCTCATAAAAATAACAAAAATAACAAATATGTCAAGTCATAAAACCAATTTCAGATACCTGTAATGTAATTTTAGGGAAGCTGATTAAGTGTAAAAATGGCCTGCCATACACATTAGCATCTGCACTGCAAAAACTGTCTTACTAACCAAGTTTTAAAATCTTATATCCAGCCAAAAAGTCTTTTTGATCTTGTTTTGAGACTGATTTACTAAGATTCTTGAAATAAGAAAAAAATGAGTCAAATCAAGTATTTCAAGAATCTTACCAAGCAAAAATTTCTTACTCCATTGGCAGAAATATTTGACTTAATTTCAGTCAGATTTTCAGGCTAACAAGACAAATAATCTTACACATTCTGAAAATAAGATTAATATTCTGACACATCAGTTCTTGTTTAGTAAATCAGTGAGAAAATTTATGAGAAAATACTGAAACTCATGTGGTAGTACATTGGTAAAAAAAAATGCGGGGGTGCAGATTTGGTACAGAGGACGGGTGGTTTTGTTGGGATGGAGGGCAGCACTCCTTGTTCAGTGGTAGGGTAAACACTGATGTGAAATCTAATTTCTATAAAGTCATTCCAATTAAATACAAAATATAAGTAAGTGACTAAACGAAGCATAAGCATTTACCCATTTTAAAGTAACTGTCCTAATTCAGCTCAGAGAAAAGATGAATAAGCCATCCTCATCCTCATGCGTACAAGAAGGAGAACAGTGAGAGAGATCACCAAGACACCTGTGACTCTGGATGAGTTCCAAGCTTCAGCAGGTGAGATGATGGAGACTGAGCTGCAACAACTGTTGCTCAGGTTTTTCACCAGTCTGCGCTTTATAGGAGAGTGGCAAAGAGAGAGACACTGTTGAAGAAAACTCATTAAATCCTGACTACAGATTGTTTAGAGACTCTAGTCTCAGTCACTGAAGCTTGAAACATCCCATATCTCTTCCAGTTCTTGATGATGGATTAACAAAACTCTTGGGGACTTTTAGGTTGCCTTGGAATTTTTTTTTTCATCCGTCCCCTGACTACCAAGGAGGTGAATACTTTTTATAGGCAGTGTAAGTCGAGGAGTTTTAGTAAGTCTCACTCCATCCTTAGGGACTCCAGTCACCCACTGGCAATAAAGTTAAAGCTTGGTATTTACTGTTCAAATAATTGTCCCTCTGGGATATTAAAGATTACTTTGGCCTTGACTGATTTCCTAAATTGTCATACAAACATAATGTTTTAAGCCCTCCTCCAATGGTAATGTTAGAGGTTTGATTCCGGCAGTATGCCGTCATATGTCCAAGTGTCCCTGAACAAGACACAGAACCCCTCATTGCCTCCAATGTGCCTCTTTGGTGAATAAATGCATTTTATAAAAGCACTGATTAGACCCTGTAAAATGATTGTTAGATTAGCTTTTTAGATATGTAATAAACTGCTGTATGAATGCATGTGTGTGCTTGTGTGTATGTGTGTGTAAATGAGGGCACAGATTGTGTTGTAAAGCACTTTGAGTAGCCTGGTTGGCTCAAAAGGTGCTGCATAAGTACAGTCCATTTACATCTAGCCACTTATTACTGTTCAGGTTTACAGGCAGCTGGTGCCAGCTGTCATTGGGAATAAGATAAAGTACACCCTTGACAGGTCACCAGTCAATTGCAGTCTTCACCCTGCTTTCAATTTAGTATTACCCAGGTATCATGTAATTCTATGGTTATTTGAAAGCACAAGTAGCAGCAGCATTGACCTGTAGCACTTTTGGTAAATATTGAGGTGACCTTTTGCAGGAATATTCTAATATTTCCTTCAAAATCTTTGTGTGTGAAGCAACACTGTGAAGCTGGTCCTGTGACTTATAGTTAAGTCTGACTTATGTAAGTTTTTTTCCTCTTTATGATGCATTTATAAAATTAAGTTATTTAGGATGTATTCACATCAGGAAAGTCCTTTGGTCCACTTGTTTTGTCCAGTCCAAAAGCAGGCTTTTTTTGTTATTTGTTTGGTGCAGTTAGCATTCATATCGTGCTTTTTTGCAAGCGGAATAATTTTTCAACGAAACCATGCGGATGACGATCATTGCTCCGATTGCACAGAAATGATGGGGTGGGGTGGGGGCAGAGTAAAATAAAAAGGGTGGTGTTAATAACTGAAATACCATCTAGAATTTTAAGAGCAGTTCTTATAAATCTGCTACGCATCTGAAAGTGCGTGCTGCAACCCAAAAAAGGCAAGGTGTTCTGCTAGCCCTGACCCACAACGGGCCATTGTTTGTAGCACGGTGGTAGCATTAGCAACAGTAGCTGCGTTTCCATTACAAATACGCGCAAATCTTTGTCGATATTTTGTTAATGTCGAAAAAAACACAGTTTCGCAATTGCGGTGTTTCCATTAGGAAAGAAGTGCTATTGAAATCACGCGTGAATACGCTTGTTCTCGCAATATTCACGCATGTTGCTACCACAACACTAGTGATCAGAGGAGATGTGGGCATCTTATCGAGGCTTTTGAGCGACAAGCCCCTGATACTTGGGAGCGGATACGTATGTGGTGTTTTTGGGAAATTGTAGTCAGCGATTTTGCTACTACTTCCTGTTGTCTTTTTCTCTTTATCGTCTTTTCGCCAGTAGAACCAGCCGGTTTTTGATCACGTGACTCTCGTGATGCGAAAAAGTGTTTCCATTGCAGTTTTGCGAAATACACCAATTTCAATACGGCAGAAAAACCACCTCATCCTAGCGCAAAAACATTTTGTCGAAAAACTGACGTTTTTTCAAAATTGACGTTTTTCCATTGAGCAAATTTATTTTCAAAATTCTAATTTGCACATTTTCATGGTCAATGGAAACGCAGCTACTAAAGGGCTCATTTCTACCATGATGGTTAGCAATGGTGGCTCGTGAAGTTCAAAAAGGCACGTGTCCTAGTTGGTTTGGGTCGAGGCTGGTCTGTTTTCACACCAGAAGCGAACCGCATCAGAGTAGTAGTAGAAGCGGACCAAGACCACCTCAAAAAGGAGGTCTCGGTCCAGTTGTTTGGTCTGCACCAAGGTTTGTAATGATTGTATTCACACCTGCATAAAGAGGAAACAAACTCTGTTCCATTTAAAGGGGAGCAAATGTGTCAGGTGTGAATACATCCCTATACTCTGGAGTGAGTTATATCAACAAAACGTTTCAGTAATTCAGCCCCAACAGCGATGTAACAGACTAAACTTTCCTGCACAAATGTAAACTAAAAGTACTACAGCTACAGCTGGAGAGTATCACAAAGGATCTAAATATGTAACTAACTCAATACCCACCCACTGAATTTACAGTCTGTTCAGTCATGTATTCAAGCAATAACCATTAGACTGAAATAATAATCATTGATTTTTTTACTGAACACTTTTTTTTCTCTCAGCAAAGACTCTGATGTAAAGGTTTGAAAATAATAATAATAAAGTTTACCTGATTTATTGTGGAACTTTAAGGATATGTTATTTTAAAATAACTGCTGTATATTCCACTGCAGTTTTGTTTTTAATTCAATATCATTTACATTACATGGCTATTTTTGCAGAAATATCATAAAAGTGACATCGGGCGGCACCCAATGTGCTGCAGGTTGCTGTATCTCTGCTTGCAAGTAATAATAATAATAATAATGTAAATAATTCTTTATTTTGCAATTGACAGTTGTGTAGAAGGTCTATGAAATAGTGTTTGCATGAAGTGTTGTAATACGTTTGAACTTGTGTGAGTCAGCAGCAAACTACTTTTGGTAGTCTACAGCAGGTAAAATATTTAATCTCCGTAACATTTTCACAGAACACTATCTCATAATGACTGAAACAGCCTTTAAATAACACTTTTGTTCTTCTTTCAGTTGTTCCCTGCCCTGTTGTCACCTACATTTTTGATATAGTGGTCTGGGGATTCGAACCAACAACCTACTAATCACAGGTTTGACAGCCTTTAATTCAAGCGTTGTTCTAATGAACATGCCACGACACTGCCTGTATTAACTGCTGTCTTAATTTACACTTTAAAACAAACAATGCATTGGCCAGTGGTGTGTGTTTAATGAACTTGACCAGATTAAAAACAAATAAAGATGTTTAATGACTGACCTCGACGTTGAACTCATTGCTGGTGTAGCGCCCGTTGAGCTCTGAGCAGGTCAGGCGAAACCTCCTTTCTGTCAGCTGTTCAGGCTGCCTGTTGTAGTAACGCACCTGTCGAATCACCTGTTCGTAGTGTGACATGGAGTCAACGCCTGCACACAAGAAGAGTGGAGGGTTGGTGTCACAGTGTTGTGTTCATAAAACCTGACTAATAATGCACAAGATGTAGCTCTACTGTTTCTAACTTACCATATATGGACATGCCTGAGGTGGAGTTGGTGGTGTCCAGGTGTTTTCCCTTCAGAAATATCGGCTGCAGCTGGAGAGATTCTTGTTCTGGGTTCAGCTCCTCCCCCAATACCAGGACATCACAGTAGTCCAAGTTGTGAATGATCTCCTCCAAAACCCCTGCTGGACGTGCCGTAAACACAAACAAATACACACATTGGCCTTACTGTCTGGCTCAGCACACATTGTTCCTTGCAAACTTTGTGCATTTGGAGGAGCATTTTAGGTTCAGAGTTCTTGTCATTGACAAACGTACAAAATTGCGAAGGAAAATGAAACATATCAAAATATTCACCAGCTCAACCTGCAACAATCAGTTGATATTAAGATCCTATAGATTCATCAGTAACTAGAAGGATTACTGATGAATATGGGCTTTTACTTATACTGAGGAGTTTCATGTAAAAA
>JAUBOC010000077.1:23543566-23553732 GCA_032275365.1 Anablepsoides cearensis | reverse complement strand
AATATGTTATCATTGTTATCTTTCCAAAAATGCATTCATGTTTATTACAAAAATTTGATGTCACAGGCACTTTAAGTACCACCCTGGATGATTAAGAACAGAATTATGAGGCATGTTTTCATTGTGATGGTTTGTTTGTAGACCCCTTTCTTGATCAATTGTGAAACAACAAAGTTTTCATCTTTTCTTTTGTTTCGTTTTAACAGATTTATTTCTTTAGACAGTTGCATAAGAAATGGATAGAAAAATCCAATAAACCACATATAACTTACATGTTTATATTTTTCACACTATTTAATTTTCATTACGAGTTTTCTAATTGTTTGTTTTTACAACCCATCATTTGTTTTTTTTACAGTACTATTCACATTGCAATTAACACTGAAAACGTCTCGGGTAATATTAGAGAAAAACTACAGGGAAAATTAGACATTGTAGCAGAAATGCTGCATTGAAATCTCTTTACCGTGACTTAAAAATATGCAAAAGACATAAAAACAGGCCAATCCTTTGGGACCAGTGCACATTTAATGGCAAACTAATCAGGAAATCTAGGAAAAATAAAATAGCTAGTAGCTTCTTGCTACCTCATATTGTAAACAAACAGAAACACATTTTCTTTGATACTTTATGGCTTGTTTTAAGCTCCAGCATTTGTTTCTTTACAGCAGCAGCTCTAATTGTTTTTTTCTTATAGAAATGTAATGTTGGCCTGTAGCTTAGTCCTGCTTGTTTACAAACCTAAAATTAAACCTAAAGTTGTTTTCACAGTGAGCCATGAGTAATAACTTCTGTTTCTGTGTATTGTACGTCAGCAGATTAGATATTGTCATTGATTTTTTTTAATTATCTTGTTGATCACACACACATGCACACACATATTCCATGTTCCTAATTGAGAGGTAGCTAAATATGTTTGTTGAATGCAAGAACACAGAAACAAGGTATCTTGTGGTGATGATGCTGTTAGTGTTCTGGGGGAAAAAAAAATACATGCATTCATTAAATTAATAAATTAGTGTCCAAAGACATTGCATATTTCTATGTTTATGTTTACAGAGCTATTGTTTTGGAAAGATTTAGCAAGAATTGACATAAAAAGGAATATTGTTTTTAAATATGAATACTTTTATTTAGTGACCCTAAAAGAAAGGATGAAGAATGGTGAGAAAAAAGAGGTAAAAGAGGACTAGGGATGCCTCTGAGGGGGAATACAGCCTATGGGGCATTCTGCAACAACAGAGATTGATGAGTATTTGAAACAAGGTGACTTTACTGAGGGGAGAAACGAGGAGCAACCAGAGAAAGGATGTGAATTTTAGCATGTGGACAAAGTGGAAGCAGAAAGGGTCTGATTGGTTCGGAGGGCTGAAAGCCAAAATTAATTCACAAAAATAAAGAGATCCAAACCAACAGAACCCTTATTTGTCTGCATATTATAGTGTCATTTATAATTTTATTGGCATATTTCCAATACCAACATGTAACTAATTTATTTACACGTCCACTTTCTTTACATTGAGCCAGTTTGAAGTCTTGTCAGGTGTTGATGCTTGATTAACCAGACAAACAAATAAAACATGATATTTTGTGCTGAAGTTGTTTCTGAGACCTTAAGGAACTTTTCCTCCCCTCCAAATCACTTAACAATTAGATTTATTAGCGGATGTATTGTTTGCCAACACATAGATATAATAAATCACTGCCAACTCTGTGTCAACACAGACACCATTAACATGTCAATTGTTGAAATCATACAGAAGTGAGTGTTTGAGAGGCTATAATTACAAAAAAGAGGAAACAATTAAAAGGGGAGTGATAGGGAAATAATGGTTTCTGGAATGTGTGTGTGTATGTGAGTGTGTATGTGTAGGGGTGGGTTTATAAAAAATGTAATGAATGCATGTCTATGTGTGCGATAGAGAAGTATACTTGAAGGTGATTATGAATTACTGGCTGGCTAAAGTGACTAATTAGAGAAGCAATTATACAACTGCTCCTGGCAGACACCCAGAGTCAACAGCCAAATGACCTCTCCAAGCTCATAATGACACACACACACACACACACACACACACACACACATAGAAATGTACAGTACATACAATGGGTTTTACGGTTGTTTTGGAGACCTATTACAATTATTTTCTCACTATGATTGAATTATTATGCCCAAAAGTTCAAATTAGCTATTGTTTAAGCAGCTGCTCTCTTAAATGTTTAGTGTAATAAAAACACAATATTAGTGACCAATTTTTAAAATGATACAAGTGAAAATTAAGAAAAAAAAATCATCACACGTTTAGACATAACCTTGTTTCAGTGTGTTTATATCAAAACTGCATCACGTACTTTCGTATTTGTGGATTTTTGTGACCACTAATTCGGATTTTCCGTTGCTCTGCTGCAAACACAAAATAATTTTCTGCATCAGTTTGTCCAATAACCATCAAAACAAGAGCCATTTTACCATGACAATGGAAATTTGTCTCACAGCTTTGCAATCGCCCTCAGAGTGACAGCTCTGTCATTTTCATCAGGTAGAGTGATAGTCCTCCAAGCAGAAGGTTGGTGGTTGATTCCCATCTTTACATACCTTTTTTTTTGCCTGTACAATTAGGAAGCTTATGGATTGTGGCTTTATTGTTTGTATACCATGCAACATATACAAAGTCAGTAGGAGTGTGAATATATGCAAACACATGTAAGAATGAAATTATAACTTCAAGTTACAAAATTTGCTGTTATTCTTTCCATCTACATAAATCACACACAGATGCTGCTGACTGCTTGTTTATCAGAAATAAGCTGAAACACATTTACCCAACTCTAGAAACGAGTTTAGGTTTGAGCACACAGTGAAACCCACGGCACTCAGTGATTCCACTCACACAGAGCTGAAGAATGTGAAATCAGTGATATGTGTGGGAGCGTTCCTCCTCTTCCTGTGCTTTTTCCTGATTGGCCGGCAGCAGTAATTGAGCACAGCTGCAGGTAATCTACCTGATGAGCTTCAAGGGTTTATAAGGCTTCACAGAAGATCTGTGCTTTTTTTTTTTTTTTGCTGGAGCACCACATACTTTATGGTAGTGTGTGTTAGCTAAAGAGTTTTTACTTACAGTTGTCTGTCCTTAGATATTACCTGTTGTAGTGATGGGTAAATGAAGCCTGCTTTAAAAAGGGTTCATTACGCAAAGCTTTCCAACACTGTCCTCTTTAGCGATATCTTGTGGCCAGAAGTTGAAAAAGCAGCTTGAAATGTCACAAAAGGAACAGCTCCATCATGATGGAGTCAACAGCCTTTTAATATCATGAGATCAGGTTTTCACGGTGCTGCTTTAAACACATTTTTTGTGCTTGAAATACTTAAGTTATTGCCCTCCTCTCCACAGTCACCTACTCCACATTTCTAAAAGCCCCTTAATCCTCCCGTCATGGATTCTAGGACACTTACCCCCCCTGCCTCCAACAATTAGTGCTTTCAACCAAGAGTTTCAGCCTTAATAATAGTAGGCAAACAAACATTTAATTTCTAATGATGATTCAAGGTGTTTGTTAAAATCAGTTGTTTTGATTCTGCTGCTCAAAGTGCTTCAAAAACTTTGTTTACAAATATACTTCAGACGGTTCATTCAAATGATACATTAAGTTGTTTATTATATTTAGACAAAATGCAATTATTGCAATTGTTTTAATCAATACACTATCTCTGCCTATTCTACATACCTCTTTGGCACTTAATCCTCAGTTTAATGTGATCGGTCACATCAACTTAAAATGTCAAGTCAACTTTAATTGTATATTTACATCCTCATTAAAAGTCAAGTCTTATTTGCCCACTAATATCAGGGCTGAAAGTACTAATTGTTTTGAGCAGGTGGTAAATGTAATATGGGGGGTAAGTGTCCTGATACCCTTCTCATGCGTAATTAACAATAATCAGTCGTTAACTTAACTGCCTCTTCCTCCTTCCAGATCTGGCTCAACATGCACTGTAAACATTGTAAATAAACTGTACTTATTGTTTAACGTGCTTATGCTCAGCTTTGACATCTCCTGAAAACCTGATAGTGGACTATTGGACCAAGGGGAAAAAAAAGGATGGATTTTTTATTTTTTTTTTTTTTACTTACAAAAAATGGGAGAGGCAAGGAAGGCACACTGTAAATAACAAGGAAATCAGTTGTTACAGATTGAAACGTCAGTTTGATAAACTTATGAATAAAGAACACATTAAAACCTGTCAACATTACAAAGAATGTTCCTTTTTACCTGATGTGGTTTTGATCTAAAAGCTAAAGCACACAATCAACATACTGTATGTCCTTTAGTTTCATCTAAACACTCACAACATTATTTCTGAGTGCTAGAAACACTTTGCCCCACTTCTGGCTCCAATACTTCCCCAAAACATTTTTCTTTGATTTTTATAAGCAAAGCGAGAATATTCAGTTGCAGAAACTGGGACTACCCTATGCCACCTCAGTGGGAAACAGCAGAACAGTCTAGATGTGCTGCAGTTTTTCTTCCAATATCTGAGTACGGCTACAGAGGTTTTGTGGAAGAGGATGCAAATAAATTTTAATCAGACAGCATTTGGCATTAATTTTTTTGTTTTATGTGTTGAAATGGGGTATTCTATACCCATATCCATGCACAAAGTTATATATCCTTAATCGCAAGTGGCTAATAAGAAGCTAAGCAAGTCTTTGCCCATATCAGCCTCCTTTTTTTTCATCCTATTCTTTTTATTCTCCCATCTGACTGATATACAAACACTTTAGTCTACTTCAAACTCAAATGAGACAAAGGCTCTTTGATCTGGAACTGAAATAGGAGCAGACAGATGTGCAGTAAAGTTTAAAATTGGCACCAGTGGCTCAGTGTACCTGTACCACATACTATGTCCAGAGGTTATAGTGAGATTTGCAACTTTCTAAGAGCTTAGAGCTTGATGGTTTAAAGTCTGGAGGTCATATTCAGATTAACGACAGCAAAACAGGTTAAGGTGCAACAATAACCATTAAAAGAGAACCTTAAAGTGCCTGTGACGTCAATTTTTTGTAATACATATGAATGAATTTTTAGAAAGAGGAGATTGATATTATATTGCAAAAGAAATTTCATGTCATTGAGATGAACAGTTGTTGAGATATTTGTCTGTAAAGTAACAGGAAGTGATGTCAAAGGGGAATGTCTGCATGTGAACAGAGTGCTACTGTCAAGTGTCTCAGTGGCTGTGAGGTGTCCACACTTGAAGGACCAGGACCAGACTTCAGATTTCACTTTTCACTCAGTTTATTTGTTTGACCAGTTGCACAGGTGTAACCAGCATTACAGGTGAAAAACCTTTAAACAGAAAACACAGGTAAATTATTGAATTTGTAGGTAAAGGTTTTAAACAAAACTAGGTTTTACAAAGTTTTGTAAACAGTATTAAAGAATTATTATTTACATTTTCCAGTCTAAATTCTTTGCATTTTTAATTTTAACTATGGTTTAAAGAGAGATTTAGGTTATTGCTCTTACTTTAATTTACACAAATTGGTAAAAAACCTAAACAGGTACTTTAACATAATGCTTAATTTTTTAGGCTAAATTCAATGACAATGCAGTATTCAAACTTTACCAAGAAAAAACATTTATACAATAAATGTTTTACATAATTGAATAATACAAATACAATTTTCACCTAAAACAAACAAAAGGTTGCAGAGAGTGCTTTAAAAAGTTCAAAATAGTGAGCTTACCGATAATCCTTTAAGTTTAAAAGTCCTTTTCCTCACAGTTTTGGTTTCAGGGCTTTTGTACAGCTGCCATCTGCTCTGCTTGCTTTCTACCAGCCAAATGGCTGGTTTTGTTGTATGGTCTGTCTGAGCACAAGCTGCTGATTGACCTGAGTAAGCTCACCTGGTGGAGTACTCAAAGACAAACCACACCTCTACCAGGTTGCCATGACAGCTACAACAGCCAACAACAGATTGTAGAGAAGAATCTGATGTTTCTTAAGATTATTTTGAGTCTCTATCAGAGAGATGAGGAAGAGTCAGAGTTTAAATAATATTGTTTCAATAAACAAAGACTAGGAAGTTTTCTTTGTTAATGAGTTCCCCTTTGATGTCACTTCCTGTTTCACTTTGGCTGAGCCAAGTTCAAAAGAAAATATGCCAGTTATCGGACAAAATGGTTTAAATCATGTGTATTATTCCAACTTTCTTAAATATAAAGATATTTTCTTTGACTTTTTGTATTTGAAGAATATGCATGTCACAGGCACTTTAAGTTTTAAAAACAGTGTGTGAGTCAGTCTGACCTGCTTGCGCTGCAGTAATTTGGCCACTGCACCAGTATCTGGTGATGCAAATTAAGCCAAAAGGGGAAGATTTAAATTTGCTGGTTCATGGAGCTGCTGCTAGATAGTCACCAGAGTTGATCTGAGCATCTGATTACAAAGCATCCTGATAGGTTTCTTTAAAAGTTTTTCTGGACATGTTCCAGTGGGATTAGACCCTGTGAGCTCAGGATGGATTTATTCTGTCCTGAAGAGACTTCAGGATGCTTCAAAATTAACTGGAGTGAGATGCAAGGCCTTCTGAGGTTAGAAGGCTGGACGAGTCTCTCAAAACAACTCATTGGCCATTGGTTATCACGTATACACAACAATAATACACAGCTATGCAGCTATAAAGCAGAAAGAGTGTGGATTGTGGAGTAGGCTTGGGTGGTATGACAGTATTGTGGTATACTGTGGTATGAACAAATTGGGACAGTATTTAAAAATGACAATTATTCACGTTTTGAGACTCATGAGCTGCTTGCTGGAAAAGAGGAAAGAACTGCAGACTTTACTGGCACAAAAACCAGCAATAATGATCCAACCGTGGTAAGAGTCTGGATATTTCATTAAAACTTAAGATGTACTTTGACATATTTTGATCTGTTTGACATAACTGCGACTCCTCTCCTGCTGCTCTCTGAGTGACAACAATGTTGGAACAGCTGAGATTTTTCCCACACCACTCTACCTTTTTAGAATGTCAATCTATATGCATGTAAATGCTCAAAAGCAGTCATTTGTTAATTATCAATTTATCCAACATGCCACATACCCCACAACCCGCCTGGTAATACTGTATACCGCAGTGTTTTGTAAAGATCATACCGGGGTATGAGAAATGAGAAGGATCAATACTGCCCGATCCTATTGTGGGGAAATGTGGACATATAAAGTGTTTGAGGGAGAAGGATCAGTTACTGGACAGAGTGAAGTATTTCAGAAACACCAGAAGACAACATGATCCCAAAGGTTCAAACTATCATTACAAATCAAGCAGTGGTGAAAGCTGAAGTAGACTTTTAGCAGAGCGGTGAAAGGAGACATGATGGAGGAGGGACCATCAAGCTACGGTGTTTCTCGATCTGCCAAAACCCATTCATCACACGCCTCCTTTTGACTTTCTAAACCCAAACATGTGCAGGGCTGTTACTCCTACACCACGTTTACCAGCCTTCCACCAGATACATTCTCCTCTGCCTCTACTTCTTATCTCTTCTTCAATTCATCTATTTTTTTCTCTCTCCTCGATCCGTTTTCCGGTTACACTTAAGGTCAGAGTGGAACGTAAACAATAAATCTCTTCTGACAGAAGCCTTCAGTCCAGGAAGTGCTTTGGTAATTTGGACATGAGAGCAGCACTGCACCTAAAAGCTCTCTCTTAAAAAGAAAATATTTGAGTAGGTAGAAAGTCTTGATGGAAAGTTTAGAGAGTGTTATTTACAGAGACAGTAAGACAAATTGGTGGGGGAAAATAAGTGGGAGAGGGCAAACAGAGAAAAAAACGTAAAGAGAAATATTTTCTGGAAGAGGAGTAGATGCTGGAAACTAATGTTGTCTGGATTAATATGATGAATGACACAGAACAGCGACTGTAACTGCACTATTATTTTCTTTTATTTGGCTTTTGTGCTCACTTTTACCACAAAGCAATTATCAAAGGTCTTCAGTTTTATACCCTTTCATATACAACACCTACCGACCAACACAGACACAAAAATGTGTGAACAAGTCCCACCATATAAGTACAGAAGCTTAAAAAACTCACAGCACAACCACTCAGCAACACAAGGACCAACATAATTACACTTTGCACATCTTAAAACACATCTCCAGTACACACAAACACCTTTCCATCAAGTAGAATCTTGATTTTGATACAAAATAATATAGTTGCAACTGGAACATTTGAAGTTTTTTGAAGAGTACTATATAAATTCCATCATAAATTAAAATCCCATAAGTAGTTTAGGATTTACTATCGAGCTTTATGGTTTTTTTTTTAAACTATATAAAATTATATATCTACAAAACAGCTTTTGAAATGAAAAGAGAAGCAAAAACAAATCAAATATTGAATTGTTTGCCAGTAACTTGTTGGTGTTGATGGTAAACAGACACTTGTGTCTTTCACTCCCTGACATCACTCTTAATAAGACGAGCAGTCAGAAATGCCCATCTTATTAAGAGTGATGTCAATAAAGCATCAAACAAACAGTCAGTAAGTGAATACTACAAGTTCTGGTCAAGTCATTGTTGAACCATGTGTGGTAGATGATTATTGCGTCTCTGGTGTTTTATGAAGATGAGACAAGTTAAAAGGAACATTCACGGCTGGTTTGGAGAGAAAATTCTGAGCTGAGAATCATTGAAAGTCAGTGAGTTTAAATGTGCTCATTCTAAAAGATTTGAGAACAAATATACACAAGCAGGCAAAATGTCAATGTTTTGATGTATGAACTTTAAATAAAATGTCCAGTTTGTGGGAGTACAAAAGCTTGGTTTATAACAAATTTGAAAAGTTTACATATTTCAATAGTGTAACATCATTACACTTTAAGTTGAACATTTTGTTGTAAAACCTTAAATTTTAAAATCTTAAACTGTGATTTTGTAAGAACTAATTTAATTTAATATATTTATTAGTACAAACATAAAAATCAACTCAACTTTTTATGTTTCTTCTTTGTAGCATGGTTGATGTACAAATGAGTTTTCTCATTAATGTCACCAAAATTATGTATAAACCATTACACACTATTCCTGATCAAGCTGCACATTATGATGTTTGTATTTTAAGCTGCCAGGGTGAATCAGAAACCATAATGGGACTGGAAGAAAATCAACTAAATAAGAATGAGAGTGTTTTAGTGCTTATGCATTGGTAGCCTTAATACTTAAAACCTCCAAATCCCAAAATACAGTCTGGAGAGACTTTAATTTAAATAGTCTTAAAGTTCTTGAAACATAATTAACAACATGGACTTACAAACGATAAGTTTATATCAAAAGCAATTTCAATGTATTTATAAAGCATATTTAAATCAACCAGTATTTAGTGCCATGCACAAAATCACAGCCATAAAAATATTAATCATTTATGTTTCCTTTCATTTTCCTTTAAATAAATGTAGCTGTATTAAGGACAACTGTTCCTAATACACTGACTGTTATTAAAATAAAAAATAAAACAATTGCCATGCTGTATCTAATTTACTGTGTGGAAAAACTTAATAAATTAAAAAGTTTCTTCATTATTTTATTCTCCCAGGGATCAAAGTTTGTTTAGGTAGTGGACTTAAATGTACAGACTTTGTTTGAACTTATGAAGTCTTTTGGAACCTAATTTCCCTCTGGGAAAAAAAAAAGTATTTTTGCATTAAATTGAATTTAAAAATGAGATGGTTGAGGTCATAGGTAATTCTGTGATTGTCGAGTATGGCCCGACCTGCAAAACCCTAATTTGATTCTAGTCTTAGTGATTTTCCATACAGCGGCAAGTCCACCTCAGTGTGGGCGGGATGGTAATAACAAAGCTAGTCCACACTTCTATGGTGTTCTTGGCGACACCCAACTATACAGGAACATCAAAGTCAAGGTATAACCAGTGTTTGTGAAAACTTTTGAGTCACGCAGGACATTAGTGTAAGTAGTGTAAGATCAAACCCTGTTTCCATCATGGGAGAAGAAGTGGAGGTGGTTGAGGAATATAAATAACTCAGTGTTCATCTGGACAACAGATTAGACTGGAGACCCAACAGTGAAGCAGTCTACAAGAAAGGACAGAGCAGACTGTACTTCTTGAGGAAGCTGAGATCCTTCAATGTCTGCA
>JAUBOC010000077.1:23435557-23447614 GCA_032275365.1 Anablepsoides cearensis | reverse complement strand
TATATATATTGTATTTCACTGCTAGACACCTCCTTATCCTTAGAAAACAATAATCAAGCCAATTGTAATCAAGTCAGGATAAATAGAGCAATGGAATATAAAGAACTCTAACATAACAGAAAAAAACAAATTTTAGCAATTTTCCTGAATGAAATTTGTTGCAGAATGATACTAACAACACAAGGAACAAAACATCAGATCAGTTTGTATTATTATTAATTAACCCCTTAGCCACATCATTAATCCAACTTCCTGCCAGGCTGGATGACATTTTTCTTAAAATAATGAGGATATAAAATGCAGTTTTGCCCACATAACAGAACAGGACAGGTTGAAATAAAAGGTTTGACAAAAAAAGTCAAGTCATCCTGATAAGAAAAATGAGAGAAAAAAAGACTAAAAAAAATATCCTTTTTTTTAGAAGAAATTCAGGTCACAGTTAAACATTCAACAAATTGATCTAGTTTTCATGCCCACTCTAAAAATGGTTTATGGTGCAAATATGTGTTTTAAATTGAATACAAACTATTTATTACCACCTCAATAAAAACATACCCAAGGGTTGCTTTAACTTCTTCATGCATGTTTGAAAAATCCTTGAATCTCCTGTGGTAGCCATGTGGAGCAGCCTAAACTCCTGCTGGTACAAAGCACCGCCTATTTTTTACAAAGCTCCTCCCTGAAGCTCAGTCTGAAGCCAAACGCCCGCCCCACAGAGCACCCCTCCCCCGGAACATTTGAAAATGTGCTGAAGTGGGAGTGTCTGAAATGGTAGGAGGTTCTTAAAAAGACAGAGGCCAATTTCAAGATGTTTAGATGCTATGATGCAAAGTTGAACTTATTTTTCATACATACAGCTTTTTCAGAACAACTAAATGTAACATATATTGATTGCGGTATAGAAGTGAACTATGTGCCTGGAAAACACATAATGCACCCCCCTTCAAAGAACAGTTATGCCTTTTACTTAAAACAAAGTCTCATTTTTACCTAAAAACACCAACAGTCTCTCCCATTACTACCTATTTAATGTGACATAGACATGGAAGCAGTAGTTGTCATGTTGAAGCTACTGAACAAGTCTAAACTCGCCAAACTCAAAGGATGTTATGAACAAGCTTTTAAGCTTGGGATCACTTTTCGTGCTTATTTAAAGGTTATGCCAGGACTTTTTTTTTCCTGACAGCTTGACATGCTACATTCAAGACTAAAAACTAGCAACTTCCTTTCATCTTTAAGCAACCAGCACCAAAACTGTGAATTCTTCTTACCTACTCTATCTATACTTATGTACTTAATGTGGAGACAGGTCTTAGTTAATCAGTTTTTATTTGGTTAGATGGTTTAAAAAACTTTCCTTTTTTTCTCATTTTTTTTCATGATTTACCTAGAGAATTTGAACTGATCTATATGCATGCAGTAAAACTTCCTTAAATTTACTTGACTCTTTAGACAGATTTCATTTGATTTATTTTCACTCCACCTTCTCTTCAGCTGCTGTGATTGCAAAGTATTCCCTCCCCTTGGACAGCAGTGCATTCTTTTTTAATCAAGTCCACATTAATGGCTATCTGTTCGTGCGCTGAGTGCCTAAACTGTTTGTGTCAGAAGTCGTGAAGCACTTGAATTCAGCAATTCAACTCAACAATGAATTCAGCACTTGTCCACAGAAGACTATCTTTGGGGACACAGAACTTATTATCAGTGAAGGCAGAGCTGCTTTACTGGCACCAGGGGCTTATGTTTGCTAAGCTGGAGAAGTGTGACAAAATATTACGGTGCCTCAGGCCTTGAATTATTATCAAAGTTGACAGAACATCGTTGATTTCTTGAAAGGTGCTCGTGCACAAAAAAAAGCTCAGAGATATGTGTGGCATCTGTTTACTGAGTGTTTTGAGGGGGCCTGAAAACTGGAGGCATCCAGCGGGCGAATGTGACGTTGCTTAGAGGAAGAGAAAGATATAATGGCAGAGGAAAAGGAGATCCGAGAAGGATGGGAACCCGGCCACTGCCTGGGGGCAGCTCCGATCTCAGTACTGGAGAGTGACCAAAGACCGGGCATGAACACCACTTCCACACACACACATATATTTTGTGCCAGTTTGGCAGCTTTAATCTGAACCAACATGCCTTTCATCCTCCTACTGCTGAAACACACAAACCAGATAGACACGTAAATCAGATTACTGGATATCATACTGTTATTGAGAACATTCTGCATCAGGCATCAGTTCAAAAGCACTGAAATGTATGCTGTCCCATTTTTACTTGCCATTGTTAGCAAATCAACTCTATTTGCACACGACCACTGTCCACAATGAGCTGCACGCGGCTGTCGTAATTTCAGCTGCTTTTCCAATTTGCACTTGGCATCACAATATTGCTTGTATTATTCACCCCCCATAACCCTCTAATTCCTCTCGTTTTAGCCTCAAAAACACAATCGCACATCCACAAGCACTCCAAGACACATACACCCTCCAACCACCACTACACAGCCACCCTCAGCTGCGGCGCAAAGATAGAACGTCTGCCTCATAACTATGCAAAGGGGCCGAAAATGAAAATGCTGTAATTATGCTCTTCATGAAATTAGCCAGCCGAGGAGGAAACACAATTGAGAAGGTGTCCATTTTAGAGATAAGGATTAATACAAATCAAGCCTTCCTGTTCTGACTGGAGCGTATGAACACTTGAGAAGCGTTTGTGTACAGTGTGTGCGCGTGTCAAAGGGGGGATTTTTAATTAAAGACACACTTTGTCAATAGGGGTTTAAAAGTGGGGTTTAAAAGGGGGAGGCTAGTTATTATGTGTGTGTGTGTGTGCGTATGTTAGCGTTGCACAGGAATGCGAGAAGATTTACTCGACCTCTTGGTTGCCGTCTCCCCGCTGACACCTCCCTTCTCTTCTATTAATTACATTAACAGCTTCTCTCGCAGAGTTAATGACTTCCCACTGACTTCTAACAAAGTGAACCCCCACCCTCCGCTTGTATCTGTGTGACAGGGCCGTGTCAGAAAGAAGGACTGAAGTAAACACTGCATACATGCTCTCATTTGTGAAAACATGTTAAATATACATGGATCATTAATGTGATATACATGTAGATCGTGTGATTTTGGAACATTTTTAACACGATGCCACATATGAAAGATCATGTGATCAAGTGATCACATGATCTTTCATATGTGGCATTGTGTTAAAAACCCCAACAATTTATGTTGTTTTTCTGTAAGTGAGAATTTTTAGAGATTATTGTTATCACAACCTTTGGTTTAGAGGTAGAAAAGCCCAATTAGTTTCCTCCGTGCTGGTGATGAACACTCATCACTTACTGTGGCGGCCTGAATAAGTGCAAACAAAACAGAAATGCCATTAGGTTTAAATAATGGGCATGCTGTTTTCAGTTTTCCCTGGGAAATGAGATCTTTTGATAATATTAAGACGCATGAGAGTAGAAATCGATGTCAGTATGTCTCAGATACATCTTGTTTGGAGCCAATGTTACAAACACATGCTTATCTGTGAAGACATTGTCATTCATGCGTGAGCAAACAGCATCGGTTAAGTTTATCAGACTGACGTTATAAAGACTTATGAAGAAAGCCCAAGGTTCATTGCTGGTACTTTGGAACAGGAGATCCATGATGCAAGACTGTTTAATCACGTAAAACTGTCAATTCTTAAGATCTACTTTAAATACCCTATTTACTTGTCAATACCCAAGTACTTTGTTTAAATAAGAGAAAAATCCTTCTTCATCACAGATTCAAAGCCACCTACCTTATACTGTGTGCTTCTCCTCCACAAAACAAATCCGCTTTGTCTCCTGATTGCAGCTTGCTGGCTTCAGAAACATTAGATTCAGCAGTTTGCGTTTTCAGTGATTGAATATAATCATTTAGAGTTGGTTTTGGCCCAGTGATAGGGAGGCCACCATTTAGTTTGCTGATTAAATCAGGGGTGTCAAACCCATTTTCACAAAGGGCCACAAAAGCATTATGGTGGCCCTTAAAAAGCCAGTCGTAATTAACTTTGACATTTCATGTTTAATTTCGAAGAAACATGTTTCTAGTCTCTTTGTCACGGCTGAGAACATCTAACAAACAGTAACTGAGCTCTATGTGGTATTTCCTGTATGGAAACAGTGTTTTTACAGGTCCACTGAAAAATACTACATGTAAAACTGACTAAATGTGAAATAAATAATACAGAAATACTTTTGAAAGTAAAAGTGATGACACAGATTTAGATTGAACCATTTAGTGGACTATTTACCATGTATCTCTGGATCTGAACGTGTTGTGTAAATCAAACCTTTTAAATTTAGCAAACAGAATAACAAAACTTTTAAACAGCAAGCAAAGAAAATGCTTTTGACTTTATCAGGATATTTGGAAATGATAGACTATATGACATACACCTTTTTTTATTTATTTTAAGCTAACGTTTGCTCTAAATCTGATTCAATTGAATAGATAAAAGCTGTATTCTTAAGTCACCTGCCTCAGAGTGATCCTCTGATTTCACACTAAAACACTTTGCCTATAGGTGCATCTCGGTGCTGCTTGTTTCACTAAACAGAAAACGTCTGGCTACTGAAAAAAAAGAAAGAAAAACAAATCAAATTCTATTTTCTCCAAGCACCTTCTAAGGTTTCTTAGGTCTTCCATCTGCCACACACACACACACACATACACACACACACACTTACTCATCCTTATATGTCAAAAAAGTTAATCACAAACCGCTACAGGTGACGTGTCAATTACTTCAATTTGCAGCGCAGCCAAAAGCCCTGCTGTGCAGGAGTCAAACCATCAATTAACAACTGGCATCCAATATAGAATCGGCTACAACTACACAATATACACCAACACCTCAGTTCATTTAGCTGGATGTAGAATAGTTGCATCTACTCAGAAAACAATTCAATTGACAACTTAAATCCAAGTTATGGACACAAATCCAACCAGTTCTTGTCCTGATGCACAGTTTAAACTGTACCTAAAGGGGCTTTTTTAAAAAGGAATATAGCCAAAGACAAAACATAAATAAATAAATAATGTCAAATCCATTAAAATATTGATTGCTTTCTTTGCTTTATTGTTGAGTTTTACATCAATTAAAAATGTTTACTCTACCTGAATGTATTTTCAAACAGCAATATTTCACAATTTTTGACCAAAAAAATGTATGTTGAGTCGTCATCCAACAATACGTGATCAAAGACACTAAAGTGGATTTAAAAGAACTGAAACAAAGTTAATGCAATCACGTTAAACATGGAGTGGAATCAATAGTTTCCATTTTCCAATTTTGTTCATGGAAATGGCCCCAGGAGAGAACATGTGTCCTTTAGTGAGCGAGGCCATATGGAGTTCATTGTGTTCAAACGGTTTCAACTCTTCTGCCCCTGAGGATGTTTCCTACACAGCTGAGCAAAATGACAAACTAAAGATCATCACCTTTCTAAATTGCTTCTTTAATCGAAGATTGGGTTTATTAGATTGTTTCCTACCATGCCAAAGTTCTAGTTTATTCAATTAGTTGTAGCAGCTCAGTTCTGTTTGTTGCAATAAGTATCAAAAACAGTGTTTTATGATGCTTACTGGGCCTAAAACTAAAATAAATATGATTACAGTTAAGAGTTGATCAATTCAGAACCATTGGACACCTGAGATTCAGATAAAAATCATAATCCTTTTTTTCATTTAGGCAATAAACCACTGCTCATACCTGTGACCATTTTTGTTTGTTTTTGTCTAGTGCAACTTTATTGAAGATTGAAGACCTAAATGGCAGAGTAAATATGAAGAATTGCAGCAGATGTAGTAAAGAAGTAAATAGAAAGTTAAAAAGATATAAAGATGACCAAAAAACAAACATTAAAAACAGCAAATATGACAATAAAAAAGAAATACTATGAGGAATACAAACCTGAACAAGTAAAAATAATGGACATGAAATAAACAGGGAAAAGGTGGAGGCTTCTATAAATGATTCAGGGTATGAAAATCAAAGGGAGTGCAGAAAAGAAAATTTCACTGAATAAAACAGGAAAATAAACAAACTAAAGGTAGTATCTTACTGAACTGTATGAGACTAGTTTGTGACTTAAAATAATTTTTACAGAAAGAATGAACATAAAGTTGCAGACTTACTGAATTCTAACCCCGGATTTACACTAGATGCGACTCTGCTGCGCAGTTCATATCTATTCGTTTGCACACCAAGTTTATACAGCGTCTGCTCCGGTGCGACACACAACAAAATGATTCCACCTTATGATTTTGAAAATACAGATATTGTGTTTGTTCCTTTTCCTGTTGGTGTGATGTGATGTGATCTCTGTAGACTGACTCCGGAGCAGCGCTGGCGTCCGACAAAAAAAGGATTGGATCCAATTTTGGCGGATTGCCGTCCGCTCACCGCCGCCATGCGCCCTGTCTAATCTCACTGGTTATAATGGTTGCGTATCTCCTGCGGAAGTCTGACCGCAGCGGAGCGGAGCTGCATCTAGTGTAAATTGGGGGTGAGTGTTTGTGACTAAGTGAGAAGTGAGTTGACATTTTGAAAAAGTCACAGCATGTTGCTTTCTCAACTCGCAAAACTGTATTCTAGTGCTGTGTTCCAGTTGTACTCAGAGTTGAAAATATCAATTGGAACGCCCATTAATGCTGTAACTGTGAGTCGGCAAGTCTGTGCAACACAACCATCATTTCAACATGGCTGCTTCTCGCATCAAGAGAGAGTAAAACTTTTACAGTTCTACATCAGTTGACAATATGTTTTAACACAGTTTGTACACTCAAACTGCTGTGTGGAGCACTATCGTTGTGGTATTGTCACATTATTCCATCAGAGCAAAAAATTGAGCTTTTTTCCAGTATTCTGACAAACTGGACACTGGAACGCTCTCAAATCGGAACTGACGTCAGTCTGACTTCACAGTTTCGAGTTCTGATGCAACTGGAATGCAGCATGGACGTTTCTTTTATTACACACCTCCTCTCATCTGTACCCACCTTGGGTATACATATATTGACTCATTTTAAAAACTGTTATATATATAATATTTTTGCCATAATGTACTGCATTTCTCACTGCCCACAACAAAATCCATTACAGAAATTAAGGATTTCCAGTACTGTGACTGTCCGCAGTGCATGGTGACACTGTGCCCAATTGCAGAATGTAATCCTGCTATTGAAGTATTGATCGTCACGTTGCACGCTGACACCTCTTGCAGCAAGGTCCAGCTGTCAGCGATCATGATCACTGAGTACCGTGGGCTCAGCTCCAAACAGCCAATGGATTTGGTTCCAGTCAGCTTTTGTCACTCTGCTCTAATAAACCTGCTCTGAAGCCAGTGGAAATACAGGATTTTCTACCTGTTCAGGGCAAAAATCAAGCACAATAAAACGTTCCAAGTGAAACACCAAGGTATGCTGAGATCTTTATAAATGCTTTTGGAGAAAATTAGTTATGTGGTCATGTAGTTGATGCAAACACAAAGACATACTACGTCAAATGTATAATAATATGTACCTGTTTGTGTAATCCCTACGGAAGCTTTGTGTTCTGAATGACCACCTAAACTCGCATGTTCTTGTTCTGTGTGTGGATTCCAGGAAAAGGCACTCTCAAAATATCAGTGCTGCCTGAACATGGCTTCCAGTATGTTTTGTGTATAGATTGCCATCGGTTACATCACCCAACCACAATGCCTACGAGACAGGAACTGAACCTTTTCAGTGCAGTCTGTGGTAATGACTGTTAGGCTAATAGCAAGGTGAGGGAAGAATGGATGAACTTGTTATGGAGCAGATTCAGCATTCTGTGAAAATGAAAGTCTTCTAAAGACACATCTTCCAGAACTGCAGATAGTTATACCCTTTATGGGGAAAAAGAATGGAAACAGAAGAGAAAGATAAAGGAATGTACAGTAATGACATGTGCAAAATGTAAATAATACAAAAATAATACTTTTGTGTTTAGTGTTCTTAATAAAATGCATCCCTGTTGCTCTCGGAATTTCAAAAGACACTGTAAATATACCCATAAGAGGAAGCACCAAGACAAATGAGATACTTTAAACAATGTCCAACATTTTTCAAATTCTTGATTTCAGGTCCAACACAGTAATTCCACAATAACTGTTACTGCTACAGTCTGAAGATGATTTGAAAATAAAAGAATATCAATACTTTCTTCTGTATCTATGTAATAACAAAAAACAGTCTCATAATCAATATTACTGAATAGTATTTAAATCTAAAAAAAAACATAAAAATAATCAATGAACTGCAGAGAAGGTACAATAATGGAGGTTCATAAGGCTTAAAAAAAATCCATACTGAAGCTCAAAAGCTTCCACAAACCATATATTGGAGCTTATTCTTAAAAGTGGAATAAAATAAAAAACTGTGTACAATCAGTGATAACATGTCTTGACAGGCAAACACATTTAATAATTAGCTGCAATAATAATTAGTTGCACTGTATGTTCCCTTCACCCCAAGTAGAAAAATAGTTTCAGCAAGCTACCAGCTACCAGACATGTGTAGGGGTCACCTCGAGGGGAATAATCAAGGAAACTGTCTTTGACCCCAGTCCTCTGATGGGCCTCTAAAGAGACAGACTTCTGTTTCACTTAAGACTGAATTTAGGTCGTGCCAGGTCATCTTAACCATTAAATGGACATTCTCTTTTTTCTTAATCAGATAATAAACAGAATAATCTTCTTTTTATTTGACAATGTTTTTCTCTTAACTAAGAGCATGACACATTTTGATAATCATGAAGCAATGTTTATCAAGTTACAGGAGAAAAGAAAATACATATCTTTTCTCCCTCAGTACGATTCAGTTTATTATGGATTTTTATGTGTTTTTATCTTATTTAGCTAAACTAATCTTTATGATATTAAGTTGATGAAACCTCAATGTTTTGTTTGTCTTAAAAATATAGCAAATGTTTTAAGTTTGTAGTATTTCATTATTTCAGTCATTATTTTTAAAGAGTTCTCAGATTTTTTTTTTGATATTTTGTGTTGTCCATTCACTTTTGCACTGGAAGAATATTTACCGAAAATAAAAAATCTTGCTAAAATACTTTCCTTATAACGTGTTATAAGAGGTATAGGCTTGAACTCTACACATACCACTTAGACAAATCCTAGAAGACTTGCACTGAAAAGGTTACAGTTGTAAAGGTTCGGGTATGTAAAACTTTATATTCATTTGCTGTATATTAAGCCATCCATTGGTTAATGGCAAACAATGTCAAGTCTATCACCTCAGGCTACCACTGTTGGTTGTGGTTGAGTACTTGACTTGAATGGGATGTTATGCTCCAGGGAATGGCTTCTTCTCTCCAATAGTTTTCCTTTAAACTATATACAAAAACTTTGCAGCAATATTTGACTCATGTCACTTAGATCAACAAAAATCTAGCCCTGAACAAATTAAGTCTTTCTATGGCAGATGTCTTCTAAGGGTGTAACGATACATGGATCTATATCGATATATCAATTTGAATGGTTCATGATTGTGAATCGATATCATATGCCCATCTAACACAGTCATTGTGTTAGATGGGCATATGATATTGCATTATATCGATGGCAAACTTGTGAATTGAATTTATCGAAATCGTATCGTGACAGACTTTGTGATATCGAGAAATATTGAATCGTCATCTAAACATATCGATGTAATATTGTATCGTGATAAAGCTGGTGATTTACACCCTTACTGTTTTCATGACTCACCATCCTGCATGTTTTGAATGTTTCCCTGCTTCAACACATCCAACTGAAAGATTGACAGGCTTCTATTAAACTCAATGACATTCTGAGCAGAACATTTACTTATTTGAATCAGGTGTGCTGATGCAGGGAAATGGCTAAAACATGCAGGACAGTGGGTCACGGGAACCAGAGTTCAAGACCTCTGTTCTAGGGCATAGTAGTAATATAAGAAATTGCTTCACTCAAATTAAAAAAAAAACATAAATACTTATCAGCTCGCTGTATAAAAAAAAGCCTACAAAACACTAATAAAAATGACAGGATGTGTTTTTAACCCATGTCTGTTGGCTCCATCAATCACTGATACTATCCAATTTGAGTCAGGGCTCAATGAGTGTAAAGGCAAGTAACTTTTGCCCACCGGTGGGTGGGCAGTGTGTGAAACATCACATCACAAAAATCCCCTGTAGTCTCTATTTTGTGCTGTCTACATCAGTTTTGTGCATACGCTTGGCTTCTTGCTCAGGTGGATGGCAGAGATAGTACAGCACTGGAGTAAAAGAAAAGTGATAAAGTGATACAAACACAGCTACATTTTCTTTAGTGGGAGTCAAAAAAGCAACATATCAAGCATATGTACAAAACTGAATGACATATTTAAAAACTTGGAAGTCTGCACTTTTCAGTTTTCAGTTTTAAGTGAAGAAGCTTTTGGGATGAGTAGCAAAATATCTTCCAAAAATAAAAAAAGGTTATTTTTTTCATTTAAAAAGTCTTAAGAAGGATAATACTTACATATGAGCCTGTATTCAATGCCCCAGATAAGGTTTACTACAAAGGACGACAAGAGCGGAAATACCTGAGAGAAATGGAATACCTTTGAAAGGAAAGTAGAAACAACAGTAAATTCAAATGTGTGACTATGTTCAGCTTGTGTTACGACCAACAGTAGCTGAATTTGACTGAGGTGCAATGAAGCACTTCAAAATAAATGCTGAATAGATGTTCCTTGATCGTCCAAGAAATACCCTTAGCAATTAAAAAATACACCACCAAAGGTATTGTCTGCTCATATAATTTAGTGGTTTTCTATAACCTAGTAGGATCAACATAACTTGTTTTATTTCTCCAATCTGTAAAATTTGATCATTTAAATATAGGTATGACATTTGTTGTCTGTTATATGGATGTGTAGATGGGTAGATTGATGGATGGGTAGACAGACAGACAGACAGACAGACAGACAGACAGACAGACAGACAGACAGACAATCTGCCAATAGAAAAGTCCAATCCCACCTTCCTGCTGAACCATGCTGAAGTTTTTTCTTGTTAGAATCCAAAGCACTTTACAGTTATTCCCCCATTCATACACCCATTCACACACTGTTGGTGGTAAGCTACATTGTAGCCACAGCTGCCCCGAGGCAATAAATGCAGTCAGTAGAAGTGACAAGGACAAAATACCAATTCCGTTTCTCAGTATGAGATTCCTTTTGTCTAAAACAATGGAGTGCAGTTGGTTCCTAGAGTCAGTAAAATGAGAGAAAAAGCACTTCATTTAACCATTGGGCACATAAACGCTCCATTCCAGATGTCCTTTTGTTACAAAGCCAGTTAAATAGCTGATAAAAAAATATATTGTCACAATCCTGCAACAAAGGTAAAGTCAAATGAAGAAAAAAGTAGTCTGCAAAGCAAATTAGACAGGGAAGTAACTTGGCTGAACAAAATCTCAAGGTATGGAAACCCTTCACAGAAATGCTTACATAGACAAACACATGCAGAGCCTTTTCCTTTCAGATCTTAGCTGATTTGCATTTTGGTGTTTTATCAGGGGTCATATGTTCCACTGTGCCTCCTTCCATGCTGCTCCTCTGACAAGGTTAATTATCAATGTCAACCAACAAGAAGACAGTTTAAACCATACAGAAGTGCTTACCATGCATATAAAACACTAGATTTAGTAATGAACATAAAGTTATTTTAAATAAGCACATTAAATGTCAATGCAACACCTGCCACACACACGGTAATGTTGGCAAATGTAACAATCACAGAATACAATATTCATTACAAAGAACCAATGATGCAACTACTTTTCAATGACAAGAACCAGTCAGAGAGTTCAAAAATTCAGCCAAACACAGGAACCAATTTAACAGATTTATTACAACAAAAATGCTGGAGAGACCGTGGAGCCCCAAGTCTCTTGGGTCGGGAAACTCTTCCGCAGATGTGGGAACCAATCACTGTTAGTCCCGTGAAGACGTCAGGGTTCCTGCGACGTCCGTTGTTGATGAC
>JAUBOC010000077.1:23339348-23351129 GCA_032275365.1 Anablepsoides cearensis | reverse complement strand
CGATAATGAAATTCGTTGCCAACGCTTTTAATAATCGATTTTTATCGATTTTATCGATTCGTTGTTGCAGCCCTAATATCTTGTTCAGAGGTCTTTCTGTGCCATGTCTGTATGTACATGTTTGAGTTTTCTCTCAGGTCTAAAATCAGGCATGTTTGTTAAATTGAAGATTCTGAATTGAGCCTAAATATAAGTGTGTTTCTGGTGGTCAGACTCCATGAACTGGTAACCTGTCCTCTCACCTGTTGTCTGTTAGAGATGAGCTCCAGCTCTCATTAACTCTGACGAGGATAAAATGGGTAAATAAAGCGAATGAATGGATAATGTAAACTTTCCCAGAGTGTTGCAGGTATTAGGTTTGTGCTTAAAGTAAACACAGCCTACCTCTGACTAGGGGTGGGCGTATAAATGTAAGTATCAATACAAATGGTACCAAGATGAGTATTGGTATCAAACTGATGAGATTGATTCTTTAGTTTACACTTTATTTTCACTTCAGTCTAGAGTCTCCAAATTTCTTACATTTTTGTTGTGTTATTTAAATTGTTATATTTATATTATTGTTACTTTTTTTGGTATTTTGCCCAAAACACTTTTTTCTTAAACAATTGTGATTTATTTTACTAATTCTATACTGTTACGTCATTTTTTTTTCTTGTAGTTAATCCAATATATGTTTATTTAAAATTTTTCTCCTGTGTTTTATCATAATCAACTAATTATAGGCAAAATCACTTATTTATAGGGCTGGGCGATATGGCCCAAAAACAAAATCTCCGATTTTTTTCATCCCAAATACGATTTTCGATTTTGCTTGCCACTTAACAGAGTGCCTCTGTTTCAGGTGTCGAAACAAATTAGTTGTACTCCTGCTTTTTGTAGCAAGAGCCTTCAAACAGATTTTGCAGTGAGGTGTTTGTTGCTCCTGGTTAGGTTGCGAAACCTAACCAGTTCCAGAAAACTGAAGAAACAGTGCTTTTTTTGAGAGGTAGATCCTCTTTGCTAGCTGCCATATTGTCATGTCATGTACCAAGAGTCTTGAGGGACAGGTGGGGTGAGTGCACCGGTGGGAAAAAAATCTTGATTTTCCAAAATTTAAATCTTTATAAATGGCAAATTAGATTAATCGATTAAATCAATTAATCGCCCAGCCCTACATATTTATCCAATGAACGTGACAAATATCTGTATCGGAACTGGCGATCATAGCCATGTATATAATTGGTATTGGATCAATACCAAAGCTTCTAGTATCACCAGTATGACCAAGCAAAAAGCAATTTGTTTAAGTCATGAAGTTTCAAACTTTGTAGATTTGAGTTCAAACTGGTGCTAAAGTTGATCAAACCTTACATAACAGTTTTGCCAGGCTCAGTAGTTCCATACATTTTATTTTTTAACTTAGATGCACTTCTGTTGATTCATTTGATGTCAGTTAAGCTACTTTGTATTCAAACTCTATCACACTTCATTTTATTTTATCAAACCAATAGCTGATCTCACTTGTTTAACATGAGAGCACATTTTTAAAGCTACTTTAGGTCTCGTTGAGCCTTGTGTTATCTATTCACCTTAGTGAATTCTAAGAGAAACTTCAGTAAAACTAAAATGACACTGGAATGAGAAACATTTCAGTCTCCGGAGCTAAAGAAGAGCAAACTTTGTAAAGTTTGCAGTACGATTGTCTTTCAGGTGGTTAAAGCAGCACCGCACACATTTTCACCTTACATCACCCGACTCTGAATCTACAAATAAAACCCTCCCTTTCCACCTGTCCACATGATATTCCTTGTGTTTTTTTTCCCATGGTTGAGCCAGAGAGCAGCAGTGCATGACTGTGAGGCCTTGGCTGTGAACCGGAGAGCAGAGAGACAGGGAGGCAGTGAAGTACACAAAAGAGAAAATTGCTTCAAACAGACTTTAGTCTGCTCCCTGCTGTATCTGACAAATATGACCCTGATCATACACAAAAAAATAAACCTTGACTGTCTCAGATAAGCATACGACACTGACAATAAACAATGGCAAAAAAGGCAATCAGGCACAGGAAGCTGTATATGTACACGTGTGTGAATACATCTTTTTGATTTGTAAGAACACACGTTTGCATCGGTACAATTACAGAGGCACAAGAGACTTCACAGCAGCCACAATACTTTGTATTACAGAGAGGTGACTTATGGTTAAAAACATACAAAAACACAATAACAGGCATTCAGCATCGACACCTACATTTACCACTTCACCGCGCTGGAGCCGTCACTTAAGTTCGCGGAAAAATCTGACAATTATTGTGCCATTCCTCCCACCGACCAGCACTCTTTATTTTATGACCCTCATCTGCATCCCCAGTCCAACCTACTCTAATTGGCACTCGCGAAACAAAAGCTAGAGCAATCAGTTGTTTTCCCCCCCAAAACAGCTGTTTGTGTGTGTGTTTTCGGCAGCCTTTTCTTACCCGGCCAGAGATCAAGTGGTTCGTTTAATTTTCATTATACTGATGAGAGCGGGAGCGTGGGAGAGAGAAATAGCACGCTGTTTATCACCCGTGCAGTAATTTTCATTTTCTGAAAACTTGCACTTTGTTGTTTTGTGTTGCAAATGAATTCAGGTGGCAGCACCTCATGGGGAGGTGGGGGGTTCGGTGGAACAAAGGCCAGCGTTGGTGTGTGCTGCAGAGTTTGGTGGGTGCTCTTAAAAGGCACCTGCCTTGTAATACAACATAAAACAAGCTTCAAGCAGCACTGAGGCAAAAGCCTGTTAGCCAGCTGTTGGTAGATTACTCCCCTGACCACATTTCTCTTGTTTGTAGCCTTGTGTTGTGTGTGTCGCTCTCGTTTTTTTTTCTCATCTTTTACGTATTTTAATTCTTCCAGCTGGTGCATAAAAGGAAAACAAATCTGGTAGCAATGAATAGAGCAGAAACAGTGGGCATTGGATCAGTTGGCAGGCACACTGTTGTCCAATGCTCTGTTGGTATCAACTTTGATACAGACTTTACTAACAGCAGCAATCCAAAAGGAATACCAGGGCTGTTGTACTCCTGTGGTAGTTATGTGTAGGGCTGTGAACATAGAAGCAAGCACACATTTTGCAAACAGAACAGAAAAGAAGCAGAGGATAATGCATCTAAATATTTGACATAAAACAAAGCATGAGTGGATCAGCAGGTGGTTAATAATGTACAGTGGATTACCTTGAAGGATAATTTTGGGTGAAAACTTTACGATGCAAACAAAAAGTTTTAAAAAGTACCACTGTTCAAGGTACTGAGCACAAATAGTACCATATATTTAATAGGGATTAAATGATCAATGATTCAGTTACAGCACAACACAAAAACATCTATCCATATCCCCATTATATGCTAAATCTATGGGCATTGGTATTGCATCATATCGATTGCAGATTTTTAAATTGAACTAATTCTAAATCGTATCTCATCAGACTGTGATATCAAGAAACAAATCAAAATTGTGCCAACATTTCACAGCAAAAACTACGTTGAACAACGCTAAAAACATGTTTGCATCCAGCTCGTACGATCAATCTTTTTACTCTGTGACTCTTCAAATAACTTCTGGTGAATTTCAACTAATGCACACTAGTTTGAGAAATATCCGTTTTTAATACCCTTCAGAACAGTAAATTATATGAACTTGTTCTGTGGGAAATGCATGAATTTAAATCATTTGAGCTTTACATTCCACTTAGCATTTCACAACAGATCCTATTCTTTTCTGTTTTGTATGAAGTCAAGGTCAAATCAACTGAAATAAACAAGTTTTTGTTGTATTTTATTTTATTTTTGTAACATTTTCTTTACCCAAGTGAGGCATACCTTCCTGGAGTTTATCAGACTTTCTGTTTGACGCATAGACGCTGTCTAAAGCTTAAACTAGCTGAAAAAGACAGTTTATTTGAGACATTATTGAACAATAAGACATTATTGGTGGACAATCTTAGTTTATATAATGTGCTTATTTAGATCCTCAACACTATCATAAACAAACTTGGACCAAACCGTAACACCCCACATAAAGAGCAGAAACACAAATACCAGAGTGAAATGTCCATTTATTAATTACCCCTGACTTAAAGGAAGAGTTTAAATCTGTAACAGTGAGGTTCTGTGAACAGGTTACAAACACTTAATATATTATCGGTTGTAAATAATATTTTGAACAGTATTTGTTTGAAGAAACGGTTTAATTCTGAGCTGGCCATGACCAAAGTGGATTGCTGTCATCTACATCAGCAATCCTACACTGATGATCAACCAAATCTGTCTGTTAGCAAAATATCTCACTGCTAAATGTATCTTAATCAATTATTTAAAAACAGTAGTTGGATGTACATCTACAAGAGATTAACTTTTGGAGCCAGTCCAAATTTAAGATAGCCATCACAGCTAATTGACATTAACCAACGCTCAAAAGTGTTATTACTTTAATCAGTGAATCACATTTTTAAAATGCCAATAATTACATTACTTGACAGAAAAGATACAGTTAGAACTACATACAAAAACTATAAAACGCCATTAAATATGAAAAAGTTAACCCTGTGCTATTTTGATTTACATTATGTCATTAATGTCTTGAGAAGTCCTGCAGTGATTGTGGAGGCTTTGCAGATAACTTGGATATGGCTTACATGACTTTCTGTGAATAGTCTCACGTTGCTCTTGGTCTCCCATGATGAGCTTAAAGCAAACTCCTTCTGACCCACTGCTACAGATGGCAGAGAAAGTGGAGCAGACAGACGAGACAGAAATGTGTGAAACTGCTAGAAAATCACAGATTTCATCAGTATGGAACAAACAACATATTTGCTTTCATAAATAAACATTTGGTCAGAGTAGAGGAAAATATTTTTAACCATATGACTCTCTGAAGCATGTTTGACTAGTGGCAAATGGCACCGCCTGTTTGTTGACCTTAAGCACCCCGTGGAAACTGTAGAAATGTTATCCTGTATGTCTGCATTTGGGTTTTTGCACCACATCATGACACAAGATGTGTTAGTAAATAAGATCTTAACTTATCTCAGACTGCTGTTACCATAGCAGAGGTTTTTATGATTGGTTGTTGCTGAAGGTGAAAGGGCCGACTTTATGCAGAGTCTTTAACAAACACACAGAAAAACTATAACTCTGTTAATTTGACATTTATTGAGCTAAAAATTGGTACCCTAGTTGCTGATGAAGGCATATAAGTGTTCTGGTTGGAGAGTGGTGATGCAGTAGCATTGGAAACATATCCAAGACATAGTGCCCTGGTGCAGGGTGGCCAGGCAGGCCTCATATGGGGTAAGGGCACGGTATGCTATCTATACCAGCACATATTAGCATCCAGATGCAGTTTTAGGTAATTGTGACAGGGTGGACACATGCTAAAATGTAATTAAACCCCAAACCAACTTATCTTTTTTTTTTTTTTTCAAACAAACTTTCTAAATTGATATTTCTGTGCACTTCGTGACATCTTCATGTAATTTTTTTTTTAATTCCTGATTTGGTCTAAAACCAACTTAGTGCTGCCCTCTATGGGTTGAAGGGTGGCTACTGCAGTTGAATTTTCCTATTGGTTAGAACTTGGTACAGCTTGGTACATGTATACTTCACAGCACGCGTGTTCTGGTACAAAGCCTCTCACTCAGAGACACACCTCTTTAAGCAAGTCAGAAGTTAGAATACTGAGCACTGCAATGAAAGTTTGTTACTGTTTTGAACATTAGCCCATGTTAGCAATGATGCTGCTAACATCACTTAAACACTTTAACACTCAGAAACTGGACCCATTCAGTTCAAATTTACTGCAATTCAGCCATGTTTTAATCGGTTGTGGAGAATGTCCCAATGATCCAGTGTGAAATGGGTCTCACTAAATCAATCATTCATAAAGAAAGGCTAATTTAAAGCTGATGTGTCCAATAAACCGGCATAAGGGCACCAATCCTGTATATGTTTAACATGTTTCTCTGCTTTAAAACACCTGCTTTGAATGAATGGCTCTTCACAGAGATTTCTCTTTTACCATCAGGACGCAGATTTGCTTTAAAAAAATGTCGAACCAACAGATTTAAGAATTCCTTTTTACCTGCTGTTATTGTCAAGTTACAGTAAATACTTCTTGTTGATTGTTGTATGTTGTAGTTTTTATGCCTACACCTTGATATGTGTGTGTGTTGATGATTGTTTTTGTTCCTGCTGGCTGTGACACAAATTGCCCCATGGGGATATTAAAGATAACTTGAACTTGAACTTGAACTTGAATGGCTGGATACTTCTGCAGAACTTGAAGACATGCTGATGAATTAATTCCATCACTGAACTGTGTTGTAGCAGGAAAAGAACAGAAAACATGTGAAATAGTTGTCCTAGAAGAACGGAATTGGACACTACTGATTTAAAGAATCACAGATGTACTTTCAGAGAAGTGAATTTAAAGAATTTAAAGAAATGTCAGGTTTTTACAAATATTTTTAAAAATGATTTTTTTAGTTGTCAAGCAACCAGGACCTTTAGTCAGCACAATTCTTACACATAAACACGCGCACATAACTGCATACGTTACCGTACGATGGTCATATTTTCCTGCTGCAATCTATCTATGAACTTTATCACAAACCTCTGCTTGAACCCATTACAGGGCTCGCAGCCACCCCCATACAGGCAGGGAGCAAAACAAACCGCTGGCGACCTTTGCGAGAAGAAAAGAGTTCCTTGCACCTTGCAATGTACTATTTATCACATTCAGCAATAAACTGACACAACCCAATGTGCTGGCAGCTCAGTAACCATTTTTTGCAGCCTGTGCCATAACACAGTCCACATACTGTATCAGTGGCTCATGTTTGGGCCACGCTTGACACAACTGCTCAGAGTGCAGAGCAGCACCCATTGATATTCCAGAGGAGGTCTGGTCCCCATGAATATTTGAGTTGCTCGCAGGCTCGCCATTGAGCGTAGCGTAAAGATGCCGGCTGCTGTTCAAAGGGCTCTTAGCATCAAAAGGAACACGGGGCTGAAGTTAGTTCAGGGTGAATTTAAGGCAAAGGATGCTACAGCGGGCTGCAGATAGAAGAGCCTCGTTCACATTAGTAATAAAGCGTCAGGGCAAAAATAAAAGTGATTCTTTCCTTCTGTGGGTTTTGCCTCTCATCAGCACGCGGATCACACCCGCGCTCATAACTTACAGATGGAAGAGGCTTTGTATTGGCAGATGATAAAGATTAACAGAAGCCAGCACAGTAATTTCTGAGCTTGCATTCAATAGTTAGTGTTAATCAATCATCTTGGAGCTGAGGCACTGATCCGTAGTCGGTTCTGGTCATTAAGGTTAATGTGATGATCAAAGGCGGGCAGCTGGTGATTCCAGCTCAGCACTCCTCAACTGTAAAACTGGATAAATATCAGCTAATGTGCTCATTGTTATGGGCTCGCTGCATAGGCTCATCAGAATTGTGTAGCGGTGCATTTCGGATTGCTCACATACGCAGACACACGTTCAAGACAGGAAAAAGGTCAGTCCTCCGTCTGCCTCCTCTGCTGTTCACAGTGTCACATCTAGGCTCCATGTTTGTGTTCAGACTTTAGGATTAAGGAGGCATAAATCTATCTACAAATCCAACTAATAACCAAATAATTCCCAAGCACTGATGCAAGAACCGGATAAAGAGTTTTTTTTTTTGCCGAAACATAAGGTTTTGTGTTTGTTTGCTTCTTGGTGATTTTTTTTTTGCCATGATTAATTCAGAGGGATTCCAGGTAGAAAAAAATACAATTATTTAAAATTACTTAAAATTGCCTTCAACAAAACCTCCTCACGCTGTTGTCAGCTGCTCTGATGGCTTCTTTTGTTTCTGCTCATTTTATCTGCTGATGTCTCAAAAACACAGCTGCAGTGTGTTTTCTAATCTTATGGGCAAACGGAACAAGGTTATCAATGATCAGACTGAAAGAAAGGAAAAGCAAAGCATGGTTGAGGGGAATAACAAAAAATACTTTTTTTCATGTTTTTTTATTGAAACGGTTGGACAAAAGAGAAAAAGGAAGATAAAGGGCACCTTTTTTGTGTGTATTTTTTGCTTTTGTCTAAATTTCACTAGGACAGCCAGAAAATTATTTGTCTTAAACTATAGTCCGCACTGCACTGTTGTTCTCAAGGTTCTCCTGTTTGCTGTAAACATATCAAGTCAGTTGTCTGGTGATTTCTGTCTTTTTTGCTATTTGCAATTCAGTGAAGCAATATTATGAGGAGTGCAGCCCGGCTGATCCAAGGCCAAAATTCAAACTTGTGTGTACGGTGCAGCATGGAAATGTTGTCCACAAAAGTCAACATATGTGCATTTTACATGTACATTAATCATTGGGTTGAATGCTCAATGTCAATCTGCTGTCAATCATGCTCTGACTAATGGCCCAAGGGAAAGTTGTGGAGGACATGTTAGCAGCGAGTCAGACGTCAGGTGCAAATGGCAGCAATGAATGTTACAAAAGAAGGAATAAACAGTGGGCAGGAGAAAGGTAGCATAGATAAAACTAAATGAATGAATGAATGAATGAATAAATAAATAAATAAATAAATAAATAAATAAATAAATAAATAAATAAATAAAAAGCTAAAGTGGGAAATCACCTGAAAAATGAGCCAGTTGCAAACACAGCCAGCCTGAAACAAACAACTGACCACAATATTTCAGCAGCACCAAAGAAGACACCAGAGGTCTGGAATCAAGTCGTATGACTTGAACTCAAGTCAGACTCGAGTCATTATTATCATGACTTTAGACTTGACTTGAAAAACTGTTCAGAGACTTGAATTGGACTTGACCCTGCTTACTTGAAAAGACTTGATATTTTACCCAAAATCTAAAGTTTAATACCCATTTTTTATCAAGTAGGACCCATTAAATAATTTAACTCATTCCGTATTACCAAATGTAGACTGTCTTTTTTCCCACACTGTTCAAGTGTGTGTGTGTGAGCTGCAGCACAGCAAATCAAATTAAACTGATTAAAAAAAAAATATATATATAGTTTAAAGGAAGACTATTTTACCACCAGTTTATTTGAACTCTACAATATAAAAAGTGAAATTTTAAAATGAATTTTTAAAATACTTTGTAAGCTCAGCTGCACATGTTTCATCACAGTTTGAGATAAATACTGGATTTTAAAAAGAACACACGGTGCATTTAAAACATTTTTGAAGACGACTCAAAAGGTTTTGAAATACCAAGTTTCAGACGTGACTTGACAGCTGCCTGTCTTTGCTGGAGACTTGACTTGGGACTTGAGAATATAGCATTGAGACTTACTTGAGACTTGGAAAACAATGACTTGGTCCCACCACTGTAAGAGACTTTGATCAACTGGTGTGAAAACATCAAGAATATGAAAATGCACTGAAACATTAACTAAGAGATATAAACAAAACACGACTTTTGAAAAAAAACAAAAACCTACAGACCATGACAGAATCTGGTGAGTTTGTTACAGCTGAGGTTTAAAATGGTTCAGATTTATGTGATTACAGTGAACCTGCAAAATGATCCCATCTGATGGGTCTCATAAATCAGTCCAAACTGATAGTTTTTTTTTTTTTTAAATAATTTACAGGATCTAATATCTTTCTTTCATTACCGGTGTGTGTTGGGTGCGTGTGTCTCAGAGTAAATCCAGATAACCTTTCAGATGATAACTTTTCCCCTCTGACTCACACATTTCCCGTACTAAATTATGCTAATGCAACATTTGAGCCATGAGCAGTCAATGAGACGGAGACGGAACACGGTTTCTTGCTAATCACTGTATCTGGTTGGTGACGCAAAATGCAGTTGTAAAAAACAACTACAGTAATACATTGATAAAGGGGTAAAAACTGTGGAAAACTTGATTTATTGAACAGAGTTGTGTGTTGATGTTGAAAACCGAGCAGTAGTTTCATGAAAATCTAATAACAGAGGATACAAATATTGTTTTAGTGGGTCACAGGTGACATGCTGTTGTGTCTCTCTCATGCCACAACGAGGCTGACATTTGTTCAACAATTATTAGATAACTGATTAATTCCAGAAAAAGCCTTTCTTGAAGGGATAAAGCTGCATGACTTCAGCCATCTAACATGGTTTTAGGTCAAAATAATAATTACCTTTGTATTTAAACACTTTGATCACACAGTACCATATAATATCACCACTCTGGCTTTACTATATCTGACCCAAGCCCTGTTTATTTACTAAGGTAAATTAACTAACTAAATCATTTTCTAATTGTAATGCTTGCTAAGGAGTGAAAAGGATGTCAGGTTTTTAACTACGAACCCCAGATTTCAAATATCTGATAAACACTAGAGAATTAACTTTAATAAATTGTCTGAATAATTTGAATGGCTCCTTATAATGAAAAATTGGAGTCAATATGTGGACAATAAAGAGCCATTCTCCTGATATAATAAATCTTTCCTCCTTAACTACACATACAGTTGCTCCGCCTATTTATAATGAAAAACAGGCAGAATGGGGAAGTACTGTAGCTCAGAAAGGAGGGGGTTTTGCCCACATGATGTGATGACATTATCATATATGCCATACATGAAGAGTTATCACTCTACACAATGATGTAACTCGTTTAAAATGGAAGGTCTCTATTTAATGGTTCTGTGAAACAAATGGATCATTAAGATCCAGATCCCTTCAAAGAGCCATTTTTCCCATCTCGACTCAACATGTTTGGAGGCATGGACCTGAAGGCAGCATAAACATACATATTTAAGTCTAAAGATGAAAAAACGCAGTACCCAAAGAAAACTCACAAAAACATGAAGAGATTATGCGCAGTCCATTGAAACAAAACCTCACACCTAACTTGGGGTTTGAACCCAGGATCTTCTTGCTGTGAAGCAGTATTGCTAACCACTAAGCTATATCTCAGTTGTCTTTTTTTCTCTCAGTATGTCGAGGGCAAATTGTTTTGTGTTCTTAGCTTCTGTACAGGATCGGCTGTAGCCAAGTTGGCGCCCTAGGCAAGATTTAAAGTGGTGTATAATTTTCTAAATCTCATTGCCAATGTACATACATTTCATAAACTTGAGTAACCAGTAAATATTTTACAAACTAAATATTCTCTGATAAAAAGTTATTATTATTTTTTTATGCCCCACTTGTGGCACTCCTTAAATGGACAGTGCCCATAGAGTTTCCCTATACTGCCTATGCCATGAGCTGGCCCTGCTTCTGATCGCCGTCTGGTCATGTAAAACATACCTATAAAAGACCCATATGATGTTGTGGAATTGGTTTGAGTACACCTGTAATCCCAGGACGCTATGTTGTCTGGGGCATCAGCCCTTGGTAAGGTCTCCCATGGCGAACAGGCCTACAGGGAGGGGTCAGACTAAGAGCGATTCAAAACCCCTTGATGAAATGGACTAGCAAACACAGCCAGAAAGGACAACAGGAGGCCACCTCCACGTGGACCCACCACCTGCAGGGAGGACCATTAAGGTTGGATGCGATGCATGCCAGGCTGCAGGTCGAGGGAGGGTCCCTGGCTGTTCAGATTCCTGATGGCATAGGCTGGATCTAGGGATGGAGATCGTAACCTCACTTGCAGATGAGGAGCTGGAGCTTGTGCATGAGATTTACCGTTACCAGCTAGATATAGTGAGGTTAACTTCTACTCACAGTTTGGGCTCTGCACAGCAAAAACCAGAGTGTTAAAATTCCAGTGTTAAACTTTTCAGAGTTGATTTTAACTCCTGAGGTGTTATTTTA
>JAUBOC010000077.1:23275891-23286819 GCA_032275365.1 Anablepsoides cearensis | reverse complement strand
ACTGTTTTCTATCGCTATCGAGCATGTGTCTATCGCGATAGATATCGTTATCGAATTATCGCCCAGCCCTAGCATCATACAGTAATCATTAAGATGGCCTGGTCCCCTCAGCTGCTCATTGATGAAGTTTATTTATTTACTAGGGTTGGGCGATAAATCAATTTAATCGATTAATTTGAATTTGCCATTTATAAAGATTTAATTTTGGGAAAATCTGGATTTTCTCTCCACCATTGCCCTCTTTGGGGCTTCAGTAGTTCAGAGGTCACCCTGCCTCTCCCTCAAGACACTTGATACACAACATGACAATATGGCAGCTAGCGAACAGGATCTACTTCCCAAAAAAGAAACTGTTTCTTCAGTTATCTGGAGCTGGTTAGGTTTAGCAACCTTGAACCCCAAGGTTGGACTTGGAGGTTTGAAGATCTCTGTCCTCCACTTTTGTTTTGTTAAATACTTCATTAAATCCAGTATTTTATTTCTGTAAAATATTTGATTATTACACCTCACTGCAAAATCTGTTTGAGAGCTCTTGTTACAAAAACCAGGACTACAACAAATCTGTTTCAACACCTGAAACAGAGGCACTTCGTTAAGTGGGAAACAAATTGATTAAAATCGAAAACTGAATTTGGGATGAAATAAATAGGATTTTTTTTAGGGGGGGCCATATCACCTGGCCCCATTATTTACTTATTGTTGTTTAACCAGGCAAATCCCATTGAGATCACAGATCTCTTTTGCAAAGGCAGGCTGTGCCTAAAGGCAACCTAGTGTACATAATTATGTATCATTTTTGTATCATTAGACTGAAATTGTGATTTGTTTGTCTTGTACAGATAACTTTCATTTCATATCCTCGCCATTTAAGGAGACGGCCGGCCCGACTGCAGATCAGCGGGCGTTTACACAGTGATCCTGCTGATATAATAAACTTTATCGGTGACCAGCTGAGGAGATTGGGCCATCTCCATGGTTACTGAATGATGCACAAGAAAACTATAACTTGTTATGTCAATTCAATATCTTTATTGTTTTGTTTTTTTTTTCATTTAAAAACAAAGCAAATACTATACACACACACAAAAAAAAAATCTCAAAGAAAATTTTTCGATTACATTTTGCGAAAACCATCGTGAAATTTACTCATTATCTCAGAAAATTGGTCCTGGCATAGAAAATAACTGATATTTTAGCGAGTGTTATGTTTGTTACTAATTTATAAAACTAATGCAAATACTAAACTGCTCAGCAAAATATTAGTTCCACTATTAGCAGGTGAGTGGATGAGTGAATCTTTGCCCACCACTGCTAACCAACATATATAATTTATGTTTTGAGAATAAACTGCATTTCCTGAAGTTTAAAGAAGCACAGCATCACAGCAACATAAACTCTGGCTCAAACACTTCCAAAAACAAGACAAAGTTGAATCTTTTAACATTGCTTGTCGATTGCAATCTTAATTGAAAAGGCCTGATCTCCCCTGGCCTGTCTCTGCCTCCTTGTATATACATTGCTCCCTCTCATTGTCTTTAGCAGCAACGGCAGCATTTGAGGACAAGCTGCAATGATTGATGGCTGAGATACTGGGAAATGAATTGCTGATAAAAGCCCCTGGGCAAGAAGAGGTTGCGGCAAAGTGATATGTGTGCGTGTATGGGTGTGTGTGGGTGTGCATGTGTTGTTTGCGCATGCATTGGGAACAACAGCTAAAGGCAATGACATGATGACACAAGAAGCCAAGCATTATCTGTGGCACCACACGCTCACGGAGCATTCACACACCCTCACCCGGATCGTTCTGACGCACACAGACAGAGGACTGACAGGAGGATAACATGACAGATCACAGCGGGACGACATGACGTGCAAAAATACAAGTCCACCCCCTCACTCTCAGCTAGTTTGCACTCATTTTGCTTGAAGTGGTTCACCGATTAATCGGTTGTCCAATTAGGCAAGATGATTAAATGCTACCCCGAGGTAATCGCTGATGGGTTTCTTTTAAATGAGACGTGTAAGCTAAAAGTGCACGCATAATTGCTCGTGTGCGGTGCAGCTTTGTTAGGAAGGCAGCTATGAATATGCAACTTTGAAAAAAGATGCATACATTGTAGCATTTGGCTTCCTTTTAAACAGGGTTTCATGGCCTTGGGTATATTGTGGAGCATAGAGGAAAATCACTGCAACAAAAACAGAATATTCTATATATGAAAAAATTATTATACCAAAACTAGTAAGACAACTCAGACTTCTAGCTCTAAGTAAAATAGTAAACCAGGATACTCAAAGTGCTTTACAGTACAATCTGTCCTTATTTGCCCATGCACACACACACACACACCTACACACACACATGCACACACATTCATTCAGCACTCTACTAGATCTCTACAAAGTGTGCATGCTTGTGCAGCCTCAGTTTAGCTTAAAGTTTAAAGTTTAGCTTAAAGCAAAGGGAAGAAGGAAAACACTTACCTGTGACTTTGTTTTAAACAAACTTTCAACTTTAAGCTAAACTGAGGCAGCACAAGCAGATCTGCACATGGATCCTGCTCCTTTCTGTCTGTTGGCCAATAGGAAAGTAGCTGACTGAAGAAGCCCCACCCACCTTGTTTGCATTATGAGAAACAAAGAGAAGTCCTAGAAAACAACACATGGAAATAAGAGAAACTTGAGAGAAAAAATATTATATAATAATTAAATATAAACATTTACCGGTAAGTGGCACAGATGCATCTGCTAATAAAAGAAATAAACTAATATATATATATTTTAAAAACAGTAAAATTTATATTATGTGATAAAACATATAATTTATTGGAAATAAGCTGGGGAAATAAATATGAAGGTCAGTTAAATTATAAAACATGAGGTTTTAAATTGAATTGGTGTTTATTAAGTGTATTTATTTATTGGTCCATTTATATATTTCTGCTTTTATTTCTAATCAGATTTGGTCCTCTGTATATTATACATGTTATACCCAAAACAAAGGCATTTCTGTCTTCTTTTATACTTCCATTCTCACATTTCTTACACTGTTGCGTAACAAAAATGACGTGGCTTCCATCTGTTACCCTGTCTTATACATAGGCCCCAGTCAGAACAGGCTATATGGCACACGATTGGTCAGAACTTTGTGGGTGTGTTTGTTTATGTGGAACAGTGCACACTTCTTCTGCATGTCATTTCGCTTCAAACGTTCTTGCTCCGGGAAGCCTGTTGTTATAGTAGCAAGATGGACAGTCTCTAGAAGCAGGTCATCTGTCGAGCACACAAACACGCCATCAATGTCCACCTCTTCTTTCCATCTTTGTGGTTAGCAAGACAAACACCTGGTCTTCCTCATCCAACAACACATGCTTCTCTTCCAACATCTGATACATCGTCAAGTGAAAAAAAACAACCTCTGTCTATCCTGCTATCACTGTTGTTTATATGCTTAGCTATGAGTGGGTGTGATGTGGTTATTCCAAAAAAATGCAGACATTAACTAGTCCGTGTCAGCTTTGATTAACTTTAACGAACCGACTTTTAATTTGTAAAATAAATAAATAAAAACCCCTTTGATATCAGAATGCACATTTTGATTAGTCTCAAAAGGTCAGTCGGTTCTAAAAGATTTGCTTATATTATCTGTCAGAATGGTGTTTCAGTCTGCAGTTCTTACTTCCTCTGAGCCTCCTAAAAGCATCAAATATGAGTCACACAGGTGCAGGCGCTCAGTTATATCTGTCGGTAAAAGAAAAAAAGCTTTGCTTACTTTTAATCCTGGCCACAGTGGCACATATTTAACCGGCAATGAAGCACCGAAGAGTTTATTGCCCAGACCGAAAAGAGAAGCCGGAAACTTCAGGATAACAAGTTTTAATATAACTCCAATCTCTCTATTTTTTATGTTTGAGAAAGTATTAACTGGGCAACACATTTAACACCCTTCAAATGCATGCCATTGGATTTCAATCTCCTCTGTTTGGATTGTATGAATCCCATTTGCGCAGAATTGACTGAGTGCCTTGGCTGAGGCTGCCTCACACAGATGTGAGGAAGAGCAGGGAAGGAATGATAATAAAAGAAAATGGGAGCCAAAGAGCAGGAATGTGTGGGCATCACAGGCAGAGTCCTGCTTCTCGGCACACTTAGGTGTAAATAAGTTACGACCAAGAATATTTATGGCAGCAATAAAAAGCAAAAAGTTGAATAAATACTACACTGTACTGCACTGTACAAAACAAAACAAAAGCACAGTTTAAGAGATTGAGTAACAAACACTAACAGGCCTTCGAAACAAACTAACTACGCTCCCTGCGTCTCCTTTCATTTCAGGCGGGGAAAGGGTCAGCCGGGCACAGCTCGCGAAAAAAAAAAAAGGCGGAAAAAATGAGCGACGGTGATAGAATGGAGAGAAAATTAGAGGAGGAGTGAGAGATAACAAGGTGTTTATGGAAGATGCCGCTCGGCTATTTTCCCCCCAGCTCACATTAGGGTAAACAGAGCGCTGAGCTGAAGGGAGTGCACAGGGAAATGCTCCGCTGGTAATGGCCATGATGGGAGACAATGATAGCAATCACAGTAGCCACAATAATCACCGCCAATTCTCCGGGGACTTTTAAAGCATCTCACTGATGTGAGTGTGTGTGCTGAGACATGTGTGGGTGGGTGTTTCAAAGCAGGTCCGCAGCTTGCTGCGTGTAATGGACCCAACGGCGGTATTGTTGCAGTACCAGTGACTCCCCTCATAGGTGAGAGAGATGATGCAACAGACTCTTGATGAATCAGTCACAATACTTCCAATGAATTTACGTTCGTAAGTTCTGGAGCCAAAATAACGAAGACCCTTGATGTACAAGACGGCCCAGGTAGTAAATTGGTCTAACCAGCTTTGGAAGTTTGCTGTACTCATAATTGACTCTGGTTGTTGTGTGGGCAGCATGGCAGTACAATTGTTAAGAGAAGGTTTGCCTCCCAGCCTTTCTGTGTGGAATCTGCATGTTCTCCGCAGGTTTTCTTCATGTACTCCAGTGTCTTCCTACTGACCAAAAACATGTCTCTAGATGTGGACGAGGGTGTGAATGATTGTTCGTCTCAATGGCTGTGTCTCAATTCATGGGTTGAAGCCGACGTCGGCCGCATTTGTAGGCCACTGACGTCACTACCCCGCGCCTCGGCCTGTCCCAATTCGTCGGTGCCTATGATTGCGGTCGACAAATGCACCCAACATTTTCGAGTTTTTGTCGGATGCATCTGAGTGGCCTACGCAGCCGACGGTATCCCAGAATGCATTGCGCCGTGAGAAAGAATTTGTCTTAAATGTAAGTTTTTGTTAACTTTGCTAATGCATTAATATGTTAAATAGCATATTGAACATAAAACAAGTTTAATTGTTTTGTGTTAGGTTTAAAAAAGTAGTAAAGTTTGGACGTAACACCATGGTAACGACGCGCAGCGTGTCCACGCAAACGTACGTCTACTGTAGGCTAGACCGTCCCAATTCACAGCCGTTTATGCAGCCGACACGAGCAGCCTACGGCCCACATCAACTGCAACCAACGTCGACCCATATATTGAGACACAGCCTATGTGTCCCTGTGATGGACTTATGACCTGTCCCTAATGAGCTCATACAGCGACTGCAGACAGGCACCACCTCCCCCATGACCCAGAAATTTGTGGGTAAAATAAAATGGATATTTGATGTGCAGGAATATAGAAAACCAGAAAAAAAAACATGAAGACAAAGTTTTTCTCTTTCAGTTTTTTTTTCTTTTTGAGAAGTCTGAGCGATTTTCATTGGTCTAAATGACGTAGAATACCATCTACTGTAAGAGCACCTCTAAGCAAGTCAAATTATATGCAATTAATCACGATGAAAGGTACTAACTAGGACTGCGTGGTGCAGCAGTCAGTCAGCACTGTTTGCCACAGAGCAAGAAAAATCCTGCTGGGGCCTTTTATGTCGAGTTTGTATGTTTTTCCTGCTCATGCGTGGGTTTTCTCCAAGTGCTTCGGTTTTCTCCCGCAGTCCAAAACATCCGGATGCTAAGTTAATTGGTGATTCTCAATTAAACTTGTTTATCTCTGTAGGCATTTTCAGAAGATGCTGGGACTGAGATGTGTGTCTTCTGAATGGACCGAGGTAGAGGTCAGAGACGGCCCACCCCTGATGTGCCAAGCAAGGTAGTAGCAAAGCCAGGCTGGCTGACGTGTGGAAAAAAAATCCATGCTGGGATGGCTCAGTAATGTGACAAAGTGATGACAATAGGAACTCATCCAGGGTCGCTGGTACTCCGTCCATTGATTCATTATCTTCAACCATCTTCTTCCTTTCAGGGTCACTCAGGTTGATGGATGGTACTAAATAGTTTATTTAATTATTGTATTAGTAAAGTCCTCAGATCCCTGCCTCCTCCCCCATAGACTGTCTTCTCTCCTGCCATCAAAACAAAGATATCACTCAATTGAAACAAAGACAAACAGAAGGAGCAACAGCTTTATTCTTTAGGTAATACATCTATTATCTTTACCTCTTTCTTACTCTCCAGGTCACAGGGTTTGTTGATAATGTCCAGTGGTCACTGTGCGAGGGGCAGGATACAGGTCATAAGTCCATCACAGGGCCACATAGAGACTAACAACTTTTTCCTCTTAAACCTGTTGTGTTTGTATTAGATTTCTTGTGTTTGTTGTGTATTTTTGTACTAACTTTGGTAATAATTTGCAGTTTTTGGTCACTGTATAACATGCAAGGACAAAATTTGATTCGATTCGATTCACGATTTACGACAATATACGACGATTTACAATGATTCATGATTCAGTTTGATTGATTTTTAAATCATGCAGTAACAGATTTATTTTGATATAGAAGACAGTCTCAAATGAACTAATTCTACAAATAGTAGAAACTAATTCTAATTTGGAGCACTGTAAAAAATTATAAACAGTAAGGGCAAACCTGTAAATTGGAGTTTAATCTTGAAACAAACCTGTCTCCAGTTTCAATGGGTTTAAACTAAAAAGGAATTGAAAGACAAAGTGTTGTTGGATACAATAGTTTTTTTAAGAAACTAAGAATAATTTTCTTGATCACTAAGAAGTGATGGAATAAGGTTACAGGAGAAGAGGTGGGATAATGTAAATATACTTCTGTCCACCCATTTGAGCGTATGAAAATTGTATATTTGTAATGTTTTTTTGTTCAATAAAGTTTAACAAGAAGAAAGAAAGAAAAAAATTACTTAATATAAAACATTCTATCACTGTGAATTACATTAAGATGTTTCTTAAATTTAAAAATAATATTAGTAACAAAACTAAACAATTTTGTTAGACTGTCATCTTTCCCACATTTACACATGCTGAGGAGATCAGTTTCACTCAAATGTTTACATACCGTAATTTTGGTTCGAGCACCTGAACGAGCTGCTCGAAGCATGCTTTGTTTTCCTCTACAACGTCCGAACGTAAATTTTTGCAAACAAAAGTTGTCCTGGCCTCTGTTATGTTTAAGTTCTGCTGAGAATCAGCTGTTAATGTCAGTGATTCCTTTGTTTCTTTGTTTTGCCTCAGACAACTTCTTGCTGGGAGCTAACATTAGCGCTGAACGTCAACCGGATGTAAAGCTACAGCAAGCCAGGAGTGGCACACAATGTGAAAATGCACAGCCTCATCACACACAACACCCTCAGGGAAATAATCAATCTAATGACTTATGAATCGATTTTCCCAAATTTGAATGAAAATCTATCCAGATCGATTAAATCGATTGTTTTAACCCAGCCCTAAAAATGAATAGAAAGTACTTGACTTTAATGGTAAATGGACTAAACTTACATAGTGCTTTATCATGCCCCATGGGGACCCCAAAGCGCTTCACACTAAAGTCATTCACACACTGATGGTGGTAAGCTACATTGTAGCCACAGCTGCCCTGGGGCACACTGACAGAGGTGGAGCTGCCATGCAATGGCGCCGATGAACCTTCTGACCACCATCAGTAGGCAAGGTGAGTGAAGTGTTTTGCCTAAGGACACAACGACTGAGACAGCTGAAACGGGATTGAACCGGCAACCCTCCAGTTAAAGGACGACTCCTAACCACTCCGCCACAGCCACCCATTATTTAATAATTACAATTATGGGAAAACAGTGATTGTCAAACTATGTGAGAAAGGCGAACGTGTGACCACTTTGTTTTTATTTTTATTTTTTTATTGGTCCTAAAATGTTGCAGGCAGAAGTTTAGAAGTTGCCAGCTGGACTTATTTTTGGGTTACACCATGACTTGTTTTATTGTTTGGACAGCTTTTATCATGGTGTGGATAGTGGGTCTGCTCATTCTTATGCCGACAGATGACCTGCACAGAAGTGATGACAAACAGAGAGGGGAACACTTTATTTCTCTTCATTGAAGGAAAAGTTTGTTGGCTGGAGGAGTCACCTTAAATCAAAACTTGACATGCGCCCACATGTCAACATGGAAATATTGAGAAATGAAGAGAAGAAAAAACAGGTTCAAATCAAAGCTGACAGAAACAGAAATATCTTGCAGTAGGTATTTCATTAATGGGTAACAGACTTAAAAGACTGATGTGTCTGAAAACTGAGCTGACACAATGAAGCTTAAAAAATGAAGAACGCACATTGAAACATTTCACCCCAGGATCATTAGTAAGCTGCTAGAGTTTATGAAAATAAATAAATAAACAAATAAATAAAATAATATATATAAATTGGCTTCAGTGGAGATCAAACACTAAAACTGAATATTGTATTAAAATTACATCAGTGGGACTCAGTTCTAAGAGCACTCATTGTTTTTGCAAAATACCTGTTTATGCTTCTACTTTTTGTTCAGACTGAAACATTTTTTTTTGTTTTTCTTAAAGCTAATACAGTGATAATAGTCTGATTGCAGCTTTTAAAACTGTGATCATTTTTAATTTGTAAATGTGTACTTGTTGGGTTTCTGTGCACAGAATGAACTTTTGCGGTTTTTGTTTTATTTCTCCCTTTTTGAACATAAGAAGAGGTAATTAAGCAGGCGTTTTTTGTTTTTCTAGCAAAGGGTGGTCCTATTTCAATTTATTTACGAAAACAGCTCAGTTCAAAGGAGCGACCTGTAGACAATATTTCACAAAACTAGTTCAAGCTTTTTTTATTTGACAAAATAACTTACAAAGAGGGGGGAATATATTATGTATTTTATAATTTATCCAGATTACAGTAAAATTTGAACTATTTTGTCCTGTTATGTAAAGAGGGTTCTGAACCACTGGCTTCAGTGCACATTGGCTGCTTTACCTCCCATAATGAGTTGCTTTGAAATAAACTCTAAATTCCTGCTTTGAAAAAAGATGTTCTATGCGTCTCTGTGGTATTCTTGACAGAAACACATCAAATTTCATTAAGAAAATGGTACCAGCCAGTGAAAAAGAGCATAAAAACATCTTCTTTATTATTCCAAATAGTTTAGAAAGAGAAATATGCTTATGTATTTGCTTCTTTAAACACAGAGGGGTGTATCTCTTCACAGCAGCCTTTTACAGCCAGTAGCTCCTCTGGGAACAATAGGCAACAAACGCGCCGCACAGAACAAGCAATTTAGGTTAGACTTCACGTTGTTTTTCTAATGCATCTGTTTGTCAGCTGTCACAAACCAGCAGAGGATAATCAAGCAAATGTTTTCATTAAACCTAATCATTTCCTCTCAAGCCCCTTCCCTGAATTCCATTGATCTGAATCACTTTCAAGATACCCTTCAGCGTCGCTTCGTGGCAGTCTGCAGTGACATCTACATAAAGCAGCGGCAGGGCACTTTTCTTTTAACATCCTCATCCATCTTCTCCTGTTTTCTAATGACCCACCTGCCATCAATAAGCTAACAATTACCAGTCAGGCAGGGGAGAATTAAAAAGTCCCATAGTTTTTTTCTTCTTTCCTCAGCAGTAACATTGAGGACATGTTTGATCTGATAATGCAGGTGTGTCCCTTAGTCCCCCCCGGGAGTCACGGACCCAGGCACCAAAAGCCCTCATCTGTGCTGCGAGAAGATAAACACCTCCCCATCCTTTTCTCTTTTCAATCGCAGTGAACACGTGAGACGGAACAGAACACACACGCCGACAAAGCTACAGCCCGAGACACCCAGGAAGGTTTTACACGGCAGCCGGGGAGCAGATCTCTAAAGAGTGTCTCTTTTACCAACAGGTGTTGGCTGGAGGGAGGGAATGAGAGGTAAAGCAGCTTTCGAGGAGCACCGTGACTGCTGCTGTGGCAGGTACCAGCTCTGCTGCACGGTCCAATTCAGAGGGATTTTTTTAAGGGCTTAATTAGGACCGATAAGGCTTCTAATAGTGTGTTCTGGGTAGTGTACTGTGTCGTGAAATGGATGTCGCTCCGAGCAGAGATTTAAATGTCCAATTTAAAATGTCACATTACATCACAGGGTGCTTCAGTAAAGAACAACGACAACCTGCAGCAAAGCCCTTCTACCGAAAGCCAGCAAGGCTGAGAGGAACTGGAGAACTGTTAACTTAATTAAGACCGTCGCTGAGCCCATCAAAGTTATCAACACTTGCAAGTTATGTAGCCTTGCTCCCATAACAGCAGGTGACAAAGTGACAACATTTGCAGTCTTATCAAACACCAACATGCTTTAGGAAAGGGTTTGCTGTACGGTTAGGGTTAGGGTTTGCTTCCATCTTCAGGAACAAATGAACTTGCATAAAAGCTTTAGGATGCCTGCTACGGTTGGGCAGTGTTGATCTTTTCTATACTGAGGTATTATCTTTAGATAAAGGTCTTTAGTGTGCTAAATAATTGGGGCTCTTCGTCGCTGTTTCGTCTCCGCCTGCGGTTCTGGACCGCCATCGACTGTGGCCTCGAGACGCCTCCGGCTAGCTCCACCAGCTAACGGCTCTT
>JAUBOC010000077.1:23188114-23198377 GCA_032275365.1 Anablepsoides cearensis | reverse complement strand
GTCAAGGCTGGATGCTGTCCTCCGGGACTCCACCTTATCTGTATGGGAAAGAGATGGTACACGTGGACGCCGGGATGGCACGGTGCTAGATTCCTGGCCTGAGGAGTTAGATGGGGGTCTCAACGTAAATGTATTTATATTTACCAAGACACTTTAATAAAGCAAAAAGCCGCCGTGGCAAAAAAAATCAATCAGAACAACTAAGAGCATGAGAGGGAACCAGAGCATGAACCAAACAATGAACGGATGAAGAAGTGGAGAAAGAGAACCAGTAATTTGGCAGCGTGGTTAAGTGGAAAGTGGAGGGAGACAGCTGGGTGATTACAGAATGCAGAATGAATAAGAAGGAACTAAACAGATTAAAGAAAGGAGATGAGGATGTGAAGCACGGGACAAACACCAGAGGGAGACAAAGCATGAGACACAAGACAACAGATCCTCACTGTACCCCCCCACCCAAAAAAAAAAAAAAAGAAAAAAGAAAAAATTGTCTTCCTCAGATTTCGAGAGTTTGTCATCCGCATTCATCGGCCACATGATGAGGAGCCTTCAAATTGGGACAATGACAAATGTGCACTCATGAGGACCCAGCCCATGAATTGAGACACAGCCTAAATCTCTTCGTATGAGGAATGGGTAAAGAATTTAAATAAAGAGGCAGATTGCTAATGTTGGCTAGCTAGTTTTGCTAACATTACTTACACATAGCATTTCTTTCTGCTTCTTTTCTAAGCGATGGTAGTTTGATGTCAAAGTTTGATCAGCTCTAAAAGTGAAGCCCTGCAGAATTTACAAGTCACTGCATGCTTTCTCCTGGATGTTGTTTTACAATTATATTATTTACGATTTATTTTGACAAATTGTATCACATCTCCCACTACTAAACAACCACAGCTCACTTTCTTGGAGACACGTACAAGGGAAAAGGTGTTATATGGGTGACAGTTGTAACAAAAATATATAATTAGTTCTTAATCACGCTGTTTGAATCAGGTAATTGTACATCCAATGAAAGAAAAGATTCTGACAAATAAACTGGACATTTAGTGATTTTTCTGCAGTTGGGGTCTTGACTGGTCTTGAAATAAAATTCCCAAGTCCTCAATGTCTGAAACCGAGACAAGACTGAGTACAAATGCAGTCGAGTCTGATATGATACCAGTCTGGGGTTCTCCAACACTGGACAAAACAGAACTTCTCATTGGCACTAAATGGTAATGGTAAATGGACTGTACTTATATAGCACCTTTCTATCCAACCAGGATACTCAAAGTGCTGCACACTACAATATGTGCCGTCATTTACCCATTCACACAGCACTCTAGTAGATCTCCTACAAAGCTAACATGTACAATCATTTATGGAGACTAATCAGTGCCAATCACATTCATACACTGATGGGACACACATCAGAGGCATTAGGGGTGAAGTGTCTTGCCCAAAGACACAACAACTGACAGCTGGAACTCTGCCACAGCCGTCCCACTCTTTTCCAACAACTTTTCCATTTCCATCGACAGCACCTTAGTTTCCCTTCAGGTTAAGAGTCTGGGTATCATCCTAGACAACATGTCATCATTTATTTAAATCATATATCAGTTACATCCCTTGTGCAAACTACTTTCACTTCCGTAATATTGTTTGTCTTCATCCATTCCTCTCACGCAACAGTATTACTATTTTGGTTCACTCATTGGCCATATCTCGTTTAAATTGGGAACTTCACTCGTGACCAAAGGTGTCAAAAGTTTTCACATACATTACTTAAGTATAGATGATAGGATTTAAGAACACTTTTTTGGAAGTAGAAGTATCAACTCAAGTTTTTACTAAAATGTGTAAAAGTACTGGTTTTAAAACTACTTGAAATCTCAGGACGTTTGTGTGACTGGCTGCAATAGGGCACTATGCAGCTAGGATAAATGCTACAAGTAATGCTAGCAGTAGGCTACTTCTCCACATTCTCAGGTCCTCCTCCACTCAACTCACTCAACCACCAGCTTGTTTAAACACTATTTGAGCTCAAGATCTTTCAGCACCATGCCTCTGGAATGTTCTCCCCCTGGACACTAAAAACTTCCATCTCCTTTTTCAAATCATGCATCAAAACGTTTCTATTTCAACAGGCATAATAACCTCCTTCTCTCATCACATCTGTTTAAGTTACGTATGTTATGTGTGATTTTATTGTTGTTTTATTCTTTTGTTTTCTACTGCATTTTAAATTTATTTCATTGAATGGTGTTCTTGAATGCCATTAAAAAGCACCTTCAAATTTTATTTAATTTTTTTTCAGTGATTTTTGGTCAATTATAGCACAGAAACAGCTGCATTGATCAACATGACATTTGTCAGGAATGTAGATTAGTCCGACCTTTGTTTTTGTTTAGCTCTGATGCAGGACTATCCATTGGACCTACCAATGAGCACCTCCCGGACCACCACCCCACCTGAAAGGAGGTCTCTGTACTAACAAAATTGCTTGTAACTCAAAAACTGTTCAAGATAGGAGCTTCAGATATTTTTGTTTTTTGTTTTTTTAGCTCTGATGAAGGGCTATCCATTGGGCCCACCAATGAACTCAAAACAGCAAAAACCTACCAAACCTACCAAAAAAGCAAAAAACACATATTGTGACATGCATATATTACTGACATTAAGTGCAGGTAATGTATACAAAATGAAACACCAGATTTAAGATTTTTATAACTCCATTTTGTGAAATCACACTCAGACTTCCTCCTTTCCACCTTATCCCCTGATCTCCTATTTACCACTTACACTTTTTCCCTCCAGCTCTCTCAGCCACAGCCTTTTGAAAGATTGAAATCAAAGTAGCTGCCGTAATGATAGCAATTATGTTTTTTTTCTCAGTTCACACACTCAAATTAAAGGTGTGGATTCGTTTGGGATTATTAGGTCGGCCATCTTATTACCGCTCACACAGAACAAAAGTATCTAAACTGTTTTTTTCCCTGCAAGCGAGGATGTCATTTTCTCTGAACTCTAATATTTAGGAATGTTGAGTGCTTCTCGAGCAGGATAATCTTTGTTATTAGTGCTGCCGTGTATAACGCTGAGACAAAATGACTGGCCTGCTGCTCACTTTCACATCTAGAGGCTCAGGAAGGGTTATGAGAACAAGTATGGGAGAAAAACACATGTGTTACTAGAAACACATCCATTTGTCTTTAGCTGCTCCTCCTGTCTGGGTCACAGGGAGCTGGTGTCTACCTGCAGTCTCCGTGCAAGACGAGAGGGACATCCTGGACAGGTCTACACTTCATCATAGGGACACAGAGACAATCATTTAGTCACGCCTAGGGACGATTTAAAATTATCACTGAATCACACCATAGCAAAGGGACGTGGGAGTGTTTTGTATTCAGGGGGCGTGTCATGTTGTGGCTGCAGGTGCCTTTAGGTATTATTGGAAAAACATGGTTCCATTCAGCACAACAACTGTCTTCAATTGTCCCCGGCACATTGTTGTGAAGACAGGTGCTCTGCGCTGCGGGTGCTGGGTTTCAGACTGAACTGCAGGGAGGAGCTAGGTATAAATAGGAGGTGTGTTGTACCACTTTGAAGCAAGCATTTAGCCAGCTCCACATGTCTACCACAGGAGATTCAACGATTTCTTAAACATGCATAAATGAGTCAAAGCAACACTCTGGGTATGTTTTTGATGAGGGAATGATAATTTAACATAATATAAAGCTCAAAAAAGTTGACTTTGATTAATAACTCTCAAGGAATGCATTTATGCCAAAAGTGGAAAATACTAAATAAGATTACATTCTGGCTACACTAACATGCATGTTTTTGGTTGGTGGGAGGAATTACTCATGTGCACGAGAGAAACATGTAACTTATAAGAAAGGCTGTAAGGCAATCCTGTGACCTTCTTGCTTAGAGGGGACAGCTGTAACCACTGCACCACCATGCTGCCATTAGACAACGCATAAAAAACTGTTTTTCTCTGGTTTATCAGTAATAATTAATTGCACTGAAACAAACAAACACAGCATGCTGATATAGACTCTTTCAGAAGACAGTACAGCTAACAGCCTATTCCATGTTGATATTCAGCTGCTCTGATTCAAGCTGCTGATGTCTGCAGCAGATGTTGCTGAATGACTCTTGTCCCCATATTGCACAGATCAAAGGCTTTTTAAGGCTTTAAGTTTCAAAATAACCTGACTTTCATCATGTTGTATCTGCACTTCTGCATACTTTCAGTCAGTCTCTAATAAATCTGGATGATACTATATACTTCTTATTACCAAGATAATGATACAATAATACAAAGATTATCCAGTTTAAGCTTATTTTCCCCATTGACCAGTAAAAATCAAAATAGAATTTATAATCTCACCTGTAACATACAAAGCTTTTGAATTTCAAGTTTAGACTTTTTTACTTTGTGTAACGTCCTGATATGACTTTCGTGGTGTGATACTAAATAAACTACTGAACTGAATTAAAAGTGCATCACTTTACTTCACAGATCAGAACAAAATTTACCATTTATAAATATGTCTATTATTCTCACCAGTGCTTAAACTTTGATTGAAATGCTTTGTGTAACTGTGGTTTGCAGGTTGGCACTGTGAGGCCCATTGTTGTTCAAAACAGTGTTTATAAAATTGACATATTTTTGTAGTGATTATGAGACAAACCATCTGTCAAGATACACTCTGTACACGACATAACCAGGCAAACAGCCTGACAGCTTAGAGGTTGGTACTGTTGCCTCACAGCAAGAATGTCCTGTTCAAGCCCCAGGTTGGGCCTGAAGTATATCTGTGTGAAGTCTGCATGTTCTACATGTGTGTGTGTGTGTGTGGGGGGGCATGTCCTTGCTACATCATGGGAACCATTTTCCACAAAAAGGTAGCATTCTGGGAACCAATGGTGTCTCTAAAATTACTAGAAAATTACCAGAAAATAAATGGATTCAAATCCTAGGTCCCCACGGGGATATAAAAACAAACCTGTGTGTGTGTGCCTGAGAGTTTTCTCCAGGTAATCTGCTTTCTAGTCCAAAAAAAAAAAAAACTTGCATCAAGTCCAGACCTTAAAAAAAGGATTTGCCTGGGTAAATAAAACAAACAAAAAAGGCAAAACCCTAAATCGTTTTTTATGTGGTTCAAGACCCAATGGTTCGATGCTATCATTGCAGATAACAGCACCACACACACCACATTCATGGGTCCTCCTCTTACTCACCACAACCAAATGCAAACTGGAGAACATTTGAATCAAGATGTATCCGCTTTGTTAGTAGGTCCTATGAAAGTTTCATTGGCACTGCTGGAGCGGTAATTAGCACATCAGTAATTCATTGTCCACTCCATTTTTCCACAAATCTTTTCAAAATATTGTCCACTGCATTTAATTGTTTCAAGTAGTCTTTATTTTGAGCCAAGGTTATAATTTGTTTAAACTGACAATCTGTTTTAGAAATCTCTGCTTTTTAGTTTCACATCATAGTTTACATTTTGACAAGTAAATAGGTAATAAACTTGATTGTCTTATAAATAGTTTACACCAGTTTTTCTGAGTGCCACTAAAGGCATCTTGAATACCACCAGTGGTGCTTGTCCCACAGTTTGAGAACCATCCCACATGGCAAAATTTGTCTGGCTTACTTTGTACCACGCAACACCCAGCCCACATACTGCCAAGAATGATAGCCCTTTGGTGGCCCAGGTGTGGTTTGCCAGAGGTGGTCAATGCATGGGCCAGCAACACATACAGGTAAACCATAGGGCCAGTTGTGGCATGCCATCATTGCCAGACCTGGCCTACATCCAGTTGACAAACCACTTGCCAGCAGCCAGCAATGCCAGCTTGGCACAAGATCCTAACAGAGGCATCTTTTGTAAAAAAAAAAAACAATACAGTATCTGTTAGGCTCTTTTTCAGCTTTTTTATGACTTAATTTTCTACATAGCATTACTAGCATCAGTTTAGTAGTTGATTGAAATAAAAAAAGAAGCACCAAAAATGAATTTAAATTGAATAAAGTCAAAGAACATTTTTATTGATATTGAGTGTAGTGGTGCAAGGAGGTTGAAGCCATAAAAGTGGTTGACCAGAGTTTTGAGGTTGATCTTTAATACGATCACTAAACCATTTTTGGTCGGAATGGATAAAGTGGTGTTCTCTCACATCAGGAAAGATGGGGAGACAGCCATTGCTGTGCTCACTTCATTAAAATTTCCATTTCTGTAACAGCAGGACTCACAATGAGCCATGCTCTCGTGGCCTGTAGAGCAAATGCGTGTCTGTTTGCTGGCGTCAGGATGCAGCTGATGGTGCGAAAATGATTCAACATTCATCCACGGGGTTGTCGCTGTGTGGATGAAGCAGAATAGTACATGTTTAAAGAGTAAGGATTGTCATAATAATGAACAAATTGTTTCAGTTGGGTAAATAGCACCACTGTAAACACAGCAAGTAAGTCTGTCATTTCTGGTTGAGTCTGTATTGTGTTTTTATCTTCCTTTCACGTCTGGTAAAGGCAGAACTGTAGACAAGTGAAGGATTTACAAGGATTATATGCTTCAGACAATTTCTCTGCGATCACCAGCTGGGCAAAGGCAATTAACCCACTTCATATGTTTCATCTGGAGCCAAAAAATCCCTCCAAAGAATTTAATTTGTCCCAAGCTGTATGGGACCTAACTGTATCAGTTCTGTCCAAAGAGACGGATGTAGAAAACTGCACCTCAATTAGTTCTTTATTTACTCCCTTTTCCAATTAGTGACTGCCATCTTGGATTTACACAGGTTCAAAAAGTGTAGGCTGATTACTTATGCAAATGAGAGGAAAGCTATAACAAAGCTGTCAGCAGAAATAATCGAGTTGAACAGAAAATGTTGCAGTCCTGAAAATCATCTGCCGGGTTAAACAGAAAGGACAACGTTCATCAAACACCTGAAGTTGGAGCAAGAAAAGTGAAAACAAGTGTTAAAAACTTTGTTTTAGCTGAAATTTGGCAAACAAACATGTAGAAAGTTACTTTTATGTAATTATTTATTCAATCCTACTTTGTATATTTAAGATAAAGTCTATTTCCACAGACAGCTCGTCTGAGGAGAAAAAACTGAGTCCTGTTGCCTTTGATTCAATTTCTGTCCTGGATGACTGAAAATCTTCACCACAATATTAGGTTTGTTCATTTTTAAATCCTTAATGTTTTTCTAATGTTGTAAAACATAACAAGATTTAAATTTGATTAAGATAAATGAATATAAATGATCATTGGTTAGGTAAGGCTGCAGAAATAAGACAAAGCCTTATTCCCTTATTGCTTAGTTTGAGGTAGTCAGGAAGTCTGCTGTATTATTTGGACCAAAGTCATGTTTAAATCAGTTTTTAGCCTGAACTTCCTATGTTTGTTTGAAACAGCTAAATCACTAGTTCACTTTTAAGAATATTTTATGTTTATTATTATTATTGATATTATTATTAGAATATTATTATTTTTGAAATATCTGTTCTCTTTGTTTCATAGCTTTTCTCCTGCTACGCTGCTTCTAGTAGCTTGTATTTATTTTAGAGCTTTTATCCAATCAGATTTCGATCATCATCTGTTGCTAGGGTCCACAAATCTGCCTCAGGCCTTCAGAACGAACAGTGAAGGCACTGGGATGGTGAAACACATTGAAGCAATGCTGTTACCTTGATCAATCAGGTAAACACTCCAGAGCCTGCTAGCTGGCCTCGGACAGCGTCAACATATTTTTGTCGTTTAATTGGCTGCGAGAGCCCACAAACAGAACCAGAGAACTAGATTTCTGTAGCGTCTTACAAGCGAAATGCTGAGCAGATATTCTCAGCATTACCAAAATTTTAAATTTATGACAAAAATACAAAAGAACAGACTGGACTTTTCTGGTGTTGATAGAAAAGGACATGTTGGAAACACCATGAGGACCAGTATGACAGAGGAGCCGGGTTCTTCTTGAGGAAAAAAAAATTTGAGTTTGTAATCAGAAAAAAGTTTTGGTGAGTAAAATATATTTTATTTAAATGTTCTATTAAGTTGTCAGTTTATTGTGTCCGTATTGATGCTGTTTTTGCTAAATGTATGTTGCACAGCTGTGGCTACAGTTGAGAAAACTTGTTAAATGTGTCGCTTCAGTGATGACTTTCATTCTGGCTTTGTGAAACATCTGTCTATGGTGCAGCTGAAACATCTTTGACAGATGTGTAGGGAAAAAAATAAAAGTTGTTCCAAATGGTGTGTCTGAATTAAACAGGAATGCACTGGTCCAATCAGATTCATACAGCACTCAGCACACAGGCCTCAGCGTAAGACCTTGGGCTGAACCAAAACAAAACACAGGAGCTCTGCTCTGAGCAGAGGCTCTGCAAAACACTCACAACTTCTTTCTACTTTAATAATGAATCTACCTTTTAATGTTCATCTCTTCCTGGTTACACCCCTGGATGTGTTCCATTTTACATCAGACGTCAGAACGTAACTCATTTTTGTTTAGGCTAAAGAAAGAACACATGATAAGACACACCAACTCCTTGTCTGTTTTAACGTTAAAGGCTGAAATGATCAGAAAGTATGAAATACATTACTGCATCTAATATTCAATTAATCAATTTCCTTCAGATGTCTCACCATAGACAGATGATCTGTCTGTAGTGCAGCAGCATATTATTCTGCGTTTCTGTTTATTATTGGTGATTTTTGTAGCTGTGGCATCGTGTCAAGTTGTACAGATAGTCTGTAAATTAGATGGGTTTTCCTCCGTTTTGCATACAGACATGTAGGACTGTCATTTTCAAACATTTCTAAGTTTCTGCCGCGGTGGACTCTGCTATCACCACGGCAGCAGCCCTCACTCCTCGTTCTCCTCCCGTTGAAGGCCTAGGGGTAAAATGCACGGCCCGCCACTGGATTTTATACTGGTCTTCTCAGAAGATCTCTGTTCAGTTTATATAATGTTGAACTCCCAAAAGGTAGATAAAAAAACATGTCAAACACTATTGTTGCAAAAATGTCCTAATAATGTGAAGAAGAAAAACATGTTAAAGATATTTTGTATGTATAAAAATGTGTCCCTTTGTGTGTGATTGTATTAACTTAAGCTTTTGATGTTTTGTCACTTTACCTGAAGGGATATTTCTATCAACTCATGCATAGTAAAATATGGCTGACCAATAATACCTTTATGGGTAGAAAACAGCAAAGCCCACCAATGATTTAGTAAGGCATTAGCTACTGGGATACAGTTAATGATTCTGAAGAATGCCTGAGGGAAAAAAAGATAATAAAATTGAATTAAGTAAACATACATAAAACTGGAGTGTGCGACACTTTCTTTAGTTTCTTGACCATTAATCCCAACTGGGTTTATATGAGAAGAGATGTTAGCAGTATCTGTGCCACTGATTGATTGGGTGAACATTTGGCACTGTGTGGTGTTTTGTTCTGCTTAAAAAAACACCATCAGTGCTGTTCTTTTATCTGCCCTTTACGTAATAAAAAGCTCGAGGAGGCCCCCGCTTCATTCTTCTATTAAGAAAATAAAATGATTTCCTATTGAGTAAATTACTTCTCTCAGTCAAGCTGAACCAATCAAAGACTTTCAATGGATGACATGTTGTGAGAACATGAGCGAGAGGAACCGCTTGATATTCAAAAATCAAATAACCCTCCCCAGTCTGCCGGGGGGTAAATCCTTTCACTTTGGTCTGAAAATTGAACTTATTCGATTAACATGTTTGTTTCTCGTCGGGCATTTGATTTCTTTCAAGTTAGAGTGTGCAAGCAGTTTTGGATATCCACAATGAGAAATGGAACGTCAGTTAAATATACAACAGCAGACAGCCCTTAAGGAAAGTGTGCATTGAAAACTATAGGAGGTTTCTAAACTGTCTAATCGTGGCTTGATGTAGTAAAATGTTGAGGAGATGACTAGAATAAGAAACTACTCTTTATTTGGACACCATGTTGGGCACAAAAGCATAACATGACAGGAAACACACAGATCAAACAGTTTGCATTTTAATATGAATAAACATTGGGCCTCATGTAAGAACATGTTCGTATTCTTATCTTAAATTTCTCTTACTTTTGTTCGTATGAAAGATTCGTACGAACACGGCACGTCAAATTCAACAACCTTTGATATCTTCAGGAAAAGTGTGTAAATGAGGAGCGTAAATCTGATGAATGCGTATCAGGTGCTCGTGCACGGAGAGAGGAGATTTACATAATTTCCACCCCAATATCG
>JAUBOC010000077.1:23121764-23132781 GCA_032275365.1 Anablepsoides cearensis | reverse complement strand
GCTACAGTGGGGAGAACAAGTATTTGATACACTGTTGATTTTTCAGGTTTTCCCACTTGCAAAGCATGTAGAAGACTATTTGAGCATGTGGTCCCCTATTTTATACTATTATTAATAATTTAAATATAAAAAGGTCAGTTAGGTGGATGTGAAGGCAGGATTTTTATTGCACAAACACTGGGATCATAAATATAAACTCCAAAAAACAAGACATTTTGGCTTTAATTCTAAACATGAGAATGAGCAGAGGCTTCGTCCATTTTTTTAATGTTGAATAAACAGCCACAGAACACAAAATGTGTATCGTTCAAAACACAACAAAGAAAAATAGATGATGATTTTGGTCTTTAGAGATATAGCTTTGAGTAAATACTGGACAGCTTTAGGTGTATTTTTTTGGTACTTCCAAATACTGTGTTTGAAAATACTTTACTGTTTGAAAATACTTTACTTTACAATTTACTTTAAAATACTTTAAAAAACCTCAAACTTCAGCCTCATGTTCAGTCCAGCTCCAAGCATCCAGTTTTGAGATGATCGTGAGAACAAGAAGCCAACCCTGCCCCTCTTTCTTTCACTTTCACCTTCTTGTTTTTTCTTATTCCACGCCGGTGTGAGCGGGAGGTGGGGTGACAGGGGGAGCGTGGCACTGATAAGGTAGCTAATGCTCAGCTTTTGAATAGGTCAAAGGTCGACCCCGCTTGACTCGCTGGTAGTTGGGGTGTTGTGTGTCTGGGGAGGGAGTGGAGGGATTTAGAGACTCAGAACGATGGTGTCGGGGGCAGGGGACTCTTATTATCTCCTATTTAAGTAAAAATGTAAAAATAAAAACGTGTCAAAGACAAAGCAAAAGGTTCTCAGTACAGACGGACAAACCGAGTCAGAGACCCGCAGGAAGAGGAAATCCAGAGGGATCAGTCCTCTTATCCAGCCCAGCACTCAGACAGGCCAACACACACATGTTAACACACACATTTGCTACCACCAAATCAGCTCGCTGATTGATACCCACGCTAATTTTAGCCACGGAACCCCGGCTCCCAGACCAGCAGGCCTGCTTTGCATGTTCCGGGTCCAGTTGGGACCATGGCGGAAGAGAAGGTGATTAATAACTGTCATGTCCGTCACGACAGAGCTGCGCACGAGAGGGGTGGGTCCGCGGTGCTGACGCTGTGGAGGGGAAACGGAGTCACACGCGAGATGCTAACAGCTCCTGTTGTTGTTTGTGTGCAGGGAGGGGAACAGCTGGAGGCGTGTTGCAGCTCTGCGCCGACAGCTGGCTGAAATCATGACAGCACTCCTTTTACTCTGGCTTCTTAAATTAGACCTCAGAGCAGGAAACAAATACAAAGTCAGAGGATAAGATGGCTGCCACAGATCTATAAAAAAAACACAAACAGTCAAAACTTTGACAATTTTATAAATATTAAGCTACAATTTGGTGTGGTTGTAGCTGAGGCTTATCCCCCAAAAATATTTTAGGCACTAACAAACTGCAAAACAATCTTTTGATTGATTGATTATTGTTTATTCAGTCATCAAAATTGTTCAACAACAAATCAAAACATTACAACAGTAAAAAATTACAAACTTTTTTTGACTGAAAAGGTACAGGCAGAAGCACAAGGCTTATATTTATGCCTGTCCTATACATCCAATTAAACTAAACTACCCCTCATAATCAATACTATAAAAAACACAAAAAACAAACAAAACTAACAATCCTTAACAAAACAAATACAATAACAATTTAAAGTTATTTTCACTTGTAACCCTCAAATATATATATATTTTTAGAATTTTTTTGAAAACCCATAATGAACTACATTCTCGTAAGTCCATGCTTGTGTCATTCCATATTTTAATTCCTACAACAGAAAGAGAGATCCTTTTTATTTATTTTTTAGCTTTTCGTTTTATAAATTTAATAACATGTCGCAGATCATACTGAGATTCATATAATATAAAAAATCTTTGCACCCCAACAGGCAACACACCTAATTTTGCTCTAAGCATTATTTGCATTATTTTATAATGAACCAAATCATAGAATTTCATAATACCAGATGAAATAGACAGTGGATTTGTATGTTCATAATAACCAGACTTGTTAATAACACGTATGGCTCGTTTTTGTAAAAGAACTATATCATTAATTGTTGTTTTCTTGTTGTCTTTTATCTGTTAGCAAACTATATGAAGAGCCAGTCTAGTTTTAAATGGGACATATTCAAAATCCACATTTTTTAGCTGTTAAATGCATTTTGTTGTGTACTTGGAGTCTCTAGGAATGCAGAAAGGTTGTCACAGAATTTGTGACAGAACTGCCAAATAAAATCTGGACTTACCTACATTTTAGTTGTCTTCCCTCTCCTCTTGCTCCAACATGTAAGGCTGGATGGACAAGTTGTTGACATCTTTTAATTCATTCGTAAATAGTTTCTGCGCAGCTATATAATCATAAACCTCTGTATCAGATTAGAATGGACCGCTGTGGAAGCTAGAAGGGGGCGGGGCCATGAAGCGCCTTGTTTGGATTTAAAGAGACAGCCTCAAAATGAGCTGAGAGACACACCTCAGGCAAGGGGTGAAAGAGGGGATTGTGGAGTTACAATAAGAAATAGTTCAGGCCAAAGCATTCCAGTTCCACTTTATATAGACCCTGAACTAAAATTGGGTATTTATGTGCTGCTCATTGTGTAGGATCTTTGTTTTAACACTTCAGTATTAACTGTTTGAGTCACCCTGTTTATCTGTTAGTAAAATATCTCATGAGCCGATCGACGGACTTTAATAAAACTTTAGGAATAAGATGAAAGCCTCTATCCTCAGGCAGGCTGAGAGACCGCTGACTGAACACCCCTCAACACACCACCTCCATAACTAACACACTGAACACGAGAAGTTATCAATTTCACTTCTCATCTGTAAATGTATAATACCTGTCAAACACTGTCGATGTGCTGAAAAACAACACTATAGTTCCTGGACTTCTTTGCACTTTTTGTTATGAGCTGGTCATTATTGTTTAAGTGTTCTTCTAGCAATGACAACAAAGGTTCAGATTCTGGGTCTGATTCAATTTTTTTAAGTTAAGTCTGTTTTACTGTAAGAATCCTGTCACTGCCACTCGACATTAACAAAGATGGAAATTATTGTAATTTATATATTTAAATTGGCCAAAATGACTAATGTTGTCCTTTCTCAGCAAAAAATGATTTTGGTTTAGAACTCTAAGCTCTTTCACTTGTACATGATGCACACAAACCCAGTTCTAGTTGATTTGTCACTGTTTGAATACTTTTTTAAAGGAACAACTTTAGGAAATATTTTTAAAAGTGAATAAAAATGTATCAAAGAGCCTACTTTACATTAGTCTGCCTTTTATTAAACCCTGCCTCCATTACGGATGTTTTATAACAGTCCCACTAGAGGGCGTCAGGTCAGAGCTGTGAGGACAACAGTGGGCGTTCTCAGCCCGACCTCCACAAATACTCCTCTATGTTTAAGATCTATTGGCATAGACAACACAAGCAATTTTATTTTTAGTTACACACTCATGTCCAACTGTTCGGGTGTCTAGCTGTGAATTCAGAAATCCATAACGTTCACAAAACATTTTTAGTACTCTATGACATTTATTTACACATTCATTTATTAAATGTTTTGTTGAATATAAACAACTGAAATATACACAGAAAACACTGATGTCCTCACAAGGGATCAGCTGCAGCCTTATTGGGTGAATTTATCATAACAGGGCGACCATGTTTAATTAAAACAAAACCATTTGAAGGTAAGTTTCTTTAAAAAAAAAAGAATCAATAAAACTTTCTCTGTGCCTCTGTATTTATGAAAAATGGGGGGAAATCTGTAAAAAAAAATGAACAATCCATAGAGTCTGAGTTATAACACTGAAAACCTCCTGGGTTTTATATTTCTTTTATAAAACAGCTGAGTTAAAAATGAAATATTTACTTTTAAAATATTGAGGGGATATTTGTTCCTTTTTACTTCCTTGTTGTACTAAATGTCATAAACATAAAACTAATTTTTAATATAAATGACAAAATTTGAAATAACATAAAAATATGTTTAATGCTGCTTGTTTATAACACTACTCTTCTTAAGGATAATTCTGTTGGGAAGTTCAAAAAGCAGCAGTAGTGACTAACTTTAAAACATCCTGGAGCACTTCCTGCAGAAATATTATAAGATTTTTACAGTAAAAATCTGGAATGCAAATTTGACATCAAAACAAAAGTGTAATAACTGGCATTTGCATGAATTGCGGTGCAATTTTAAAGATTAGAGCTGTTTGGAGGGAGAAAACCTTTTCTCTCTCTCTCTCTCTCTTGGAGCACAGAGTAGCCCATTATTAGCTTGTCAGTTTAAATAGTGTTTGCATAAAAAAATCAATCTGGAAATGTTTTAAAAGGAGGGTATTATGTATTTTCCAGGCGCATAGTTCAAACTGATGCCACAGTCAAATAAATATGTTTTCTTCAGATGTTATGAAAAAGCTATATATATCAAAATGTAAATGTGACTTTACATCATATCTAAATAGCTTAATATTGGCCTCTGTCTCTTTAAGAGCCTCCTGCCATTTCGGACACTCCCATTTCAGTATGTCTTCACAACAATTATTCAGGGGAGGGGTGTTCTGTGGGCTGGGAGCTTGTCTGGATGCAGATTGAGCTCCAGGGGGGAGCTTTGCACAAATGGGAGGTGCTTTGTACCAGCAAGTGTTTAGGCAGCTCCATATGGCTACAGGAGATTCAAGGATTTCTCAAACATGCATGAATTACTTTTTTTTATTTGGTAATGACATTATAACATGATATGAAGCTACAATAAAAATCTATTTTGCATAATACCCCCTTTAACAAAACTCAACTAATACAATAACATAGCTAACCCCTTGAAGAAGTCAGCATCTCCTTAGTCCCAGCTCCATTTGGACTTCCTGAAAGTCAATCTGGTTAGAAATAAACTGTTTCTCCAAATTACAATTCAAATGCACATCTGTACAGATAGTTTTTGTTCATAATTTTCCACAGAACTCTTCTTTAAAATGTAAACTAAGCCAATACATATATTTTAGAGTTGAATAGTGCTCATACCAAGTCTTTAAATAAAAACAATACCTGAAATTATTTGTCTAGAAAAGTTACAGCTCCATATGTTTACATGCTTGAATGTAAAGCCTGTGGATGTCACAACTTGAACACCTTTCACTCCTTCCTTCCTGCACACGCCAGTGTTCACCCTCTCTACACCCATATGGTTTATTGGCTGTCAGTGCTGTGTCGAAGGCTTTAATCTTAATTAGCAGCCAGCATTAGAAATGTTTGGACAGGTCTGTCAGCGCTAATCACTTGCTCGCAGTTGACCTTGTTCCTTCTGATGATTACCTCGTTCAGTTTGCAACAGGTATACTCCTAAAACTGATAGAAGTGTATAGTTACCATGTAACATGTGACTGTGTGTGTTCGTCTGTGCGTGTGTGCGTGCGTGCGTGTGTGTGTGACCTCAGCCACAGAGCAGTGGCTCCAGGCGTTTGAAGTGGCTGACAGTTGCCTCCCTTCTCTGGCTACAGATCAGTAACCAGGGCCTGCGTGGGTCTGCCCGGTTGAGATGACCGCAGTGGCGATGGTCAGCTGCCAAACCAACTTCTCAGGCTGTGTATGGTCACATGACCCGGGTCACGTGCGCTGATTTTAGGGGGGGGGGGCTGCAGCAGCCGGTGCCCCCGCCTGCCTCTTCATGTGGTGGGAAAACATTCCAACAGATGGCCTCGGACAGTTCCAGAAACATCTGCAGCGTCCGCCGCTGGTGAGAATCTCCTCCCCTTCAGCGACGGAACACAACCCAGTGATAAAACGTTAGTGGATTAAGAGCTGGAAGGCTGTATTTTGTTGTGGTCTGATGTCCCACAGTTCATTTTGAAACGTCGCGAAGAAGCATTAACATCTTTGGGGGTTTATTATCAGATTAATCTGGCACACTGCGAGGACTAAACTGTACAGATGATGTTTTCCTCTCTCTCCTTTTTAAAGCAGATCTGCATGTGTGTGTGTGTGTGTGTGTGTGTGTGTGTGTGTGTGTGTGTGTGTGTGTGTGTGTGTGTGTTTGAGAGCGCTCCATAGCCTTTGACATATCGTTAATTCAAAGAATGTTTGAAGTATGATGCAACATCAGCTGCTCTCACTTAGCTCTGAGCTGCTCTCCTCTGAAATGGACCCCCTTCTCAAATGACTCCTGACGCAGCCCAGGAACCAAACCGTGTCAGTCGTGGAAGAAGAAGAAGAAGAAAAAAAAAAAGGAAGACATTTTTTAATTGGCTACATAATTCAATTTAACTTGAATCGTTTGACATTTTTTTATGGGCTCATTTAAATTCCATTAGCAAAACAATCCTGCAGCATTCCTGACGTGGGATAGATAATATCTGGATCTGTTTTGGAAATTTGCTGCCTGCTCCGCGAAGGCAGCGTCTCCAGGCAGGGGCTGTTTTGAATAACGTGGAGCTTTTGTGCACGCTGGCTTTGTTGTGATGTGGATGTTAGTGTGGAGGTGCCGGGGAAATGAAACCCCAATCTTTCTGAAAACTGTTGGTGAAAAAAGTATGTGGTGCGGATCATCTTGTTTCCACTTAATATGCTTTTGTTTTTAAAAAACCTGAAGGAAGAGATTCTACTAAACTGAAATCTTGTCATGATGTCATTTGAAAGCTCCCCCCCTCCACTGCAACCTAAGCCCTACATTAAGGTAAAGTTATGACAAGTCCAATACTGAGTGTCGGGGAGTGAAACAAAGGTGTTTATGTGAGCTCTGACCACGACTTCTCTCTGATATTCTTGTCTTTTTTTTTTTTCACCTCGTTCCTTCTCATTTTTTTTTTTACCGCAAACTTATTTGTTCATTTACCTTTCAGGGGTTGGCCTCCATCCATGCCTGTCACCTCTGCAGTTCCTGTTGGTGCTCTGCCAAACGCCACGGTCTCTCGAGCTTGGGCGCTCAGCTTTCAGTTGGAGTTTTACATGAGCCGCCGGATTACCGCTGATGATAGAGTTTGATAAACAAGGGAGGACAGGATTCTTGGCGCCTAATCTGAGCGTGGCTCCTCAGAGGGCAGGGCCGGCAGAATGCTGCGGAACCGTGGAGTTTCACCCTCAGCTATGGCAGCTTTACATTGTTTGTTCTAAATGCTGTTTGGAGTTTGGAACAATTATTGACGTTCAATAATTCAGCTGCAGGAAGGGACAAAATGAACACCCACCTTGATAGATATTGCATCAAGATGTAAAAAAAATACAAAAAAATTTAACATCTAGTTAATAGAATAAAATGATGCAAAAGGACAAGAGCCTATATTTAGTTTGACCTTTCTAGGCTTCTGTAGAAACATGGCGTTATAGATGTTGTAATTAGACTAATGTCTTAAACATTTTAAAGCACATATATGTCTCATAAAGTTACAAAAAAACTGTTTCTAAGCATCATCTGATACTTTTAATGTAATAAACATTAGAAAAAAATTAAAATCTGAGCAGGACTAAATATTATGTGTTTAATTATGTTTTTCCCTCCAGAACATTGATTGTCTTTATTTGGTTTAAATTATCACATGATTTATTTTAACATTTTTTATTTGGTTTAATGTTTTCCTATTAATTTATATATTTTTTTTTAATGTAAAGCACTTTGGTCATCAGCTCTTGTTTGCATATGTGACATTTAAAAATGTTCCTACATATAACCAAATGTGATTCCCTAAATCAGAGAATGTGGTGTTGGTGTCAAACAATGAGAGAAAACTAAAGTAAAAAATGTGCTGTGCGCTTGATGAGTAATTGAAAATTAGTTAGTTTAGTTAGTTTTAACCTTTAGTAGACTTCATGGTCCGGCCACCAAATACATGTTGGACCTTAGCCTCTCTGTCCCTCCAGGACTTTGAGGTCTTCAAATGCTGCTGGTGGTGCCTCAAACCCATTTATAATACCTGACCGAGCTTTTCAGGCCCCGAAGCTCTGGAACACTCTTCCTCTGTTCCTGCAGTGCACAGACTCTGCTGACTCTTTAAAAAAACATCTAACCATTTTTATTCAGATAGGTTTTTGGTTAAGTTTTGTTTCCTATTTTAATGTATATATGTTGTTCTTGACTATCTGTGCACTGTTTTTATTGTTGTATTTTTATTTTTATCTCTGTGAAGCACTTTGTGATGTTCTGTTTGCAAAAGGTGCTGTTAGAAATAAAGTTTAAAATGAACATCAACGTCCCAAAAATACAGAGAAAGGGCATCGTAAACTTAACTAAAGTCTGTCCAATTGAAAAAGTTGTTTTTTTATCTATATACTATAATTGCTATTTTCACTGTTATTCCACACTTTAGCAAAAACAAAGTAAAAATAGGTTCATTGTTGTTTTGGTTTCTAGGCCACAAAATCACAATGGGAATATGTTAAACAGGCTCTGCCTTATTATTTTAAAAGTTATTTTAAAAAGCATTTTAAAACCTAAAATTATATAATTAAAAACTCTGCAAACACAACAGAAATCTCTGCTGTCATCTTTGAACATAAAGCTGTTTAGTTTGAAACAGAAGAAACGTCATTGAAAATCATTTCCTCTTTATAAGTTCTCAATCCAGGACAGGAAGCAAACACAGACTCATAAACTGATTTACTCTAAATTTGCCTTTTAACAGATATATTTTTTAATAAATAAACATTTTGTAGTTTCAATTTTCATTTTAAAATAAATAAAAAAACACATAAATCGTAATTCAATAAAATTGTTATATGAGTATTAAAGCATTGCATGTACGTATTATTATCAGAACTAAACAGATTTTTTAACAATAAACATATTTTCTAAACCCTCAGCACTCATCTGTGTGTAATATCAAGCCATGTCCAACAGCTCTAATGTGCACTGGCATCGTCTTTGACCTCTCACCCACATGAAGGACCCTCAGGCTCTGACCTTGTCTTTCAACTCAGAGTGCAGGCGCGAGGCCTGGGACTGCCAGCCTCTGGGTCAGCTCGGATACAAGCTCCACTTGGTAGGAAAAGGAAACGGCGTGTGCAAAGTTTGTTTTACAACGCGGCCTGATGCAGTCCCAACTATGCGAGCATGTGTGAACGCCTGCTTCCCGTGGCGGTCGGTTTGGCGGTTCAGACACGCGTGACCACGCACAGGCACCGTGTCCGGCTAGGGGGGGGACAGGGAGAGGCACATGCTGTGACGCCGACGTCGCCGAGGGCTCTGGAGGTGCAACGCGAGGGGTTGCTGAGGCGGCCATGGAGGGCACAATAGAAGGATGTGGTGTATTGTTTAAGTTCATGGGGGCTACCAAGTGAGGGCTGCCAAGGTGTGAAAGTCAGGCTTTGACTCATGTGACAAGGCTGATGATGGATAGAAGTAAAACCGATGCACATGGAAACAGATCTGTGAAACTGCAATCCTTACAATAGCTTGTTATCAGAGATATAACACAATGAAGGACACAAAAAGAAAAATATCAAAACAAAACTTAAGCTGGGCGTCTTTACTAAAGATCTATGTAATTTTGGAGCAAGACGTCTTTGATAAATTCCCCCAGTTTCACCTGAATTTGGTCCCGACACAAGCGAAACACGCATTTCAGCCAACTTTAGCAGCCATGCATAATTTGCTAGGGCAACATCAATGGGAATGTAAGTTGGAAAGGGTTAGAATGTGGAATGTGTCACAGCCAATCAGGCGCCTCAGTCTCAGGCTGACAGCCAATCAGGTCATGGCACTTTAGCTTCCTGAGAGAGCGCTGAACTCCATCCAGAGGACATTTCTGAGGAGATCATGAACTTTTCACTCCAGCAGATCTCTGCTTCCTTTTCCTTTGGAATGAACTGCCTTTTCTGTCTCAGACAAGACAGACGAGTATGTTTCTGGTCATTTTTATTTCGCCTCGTGCCAAAGAAATATTTCCTTTTTCTCTGCCCTTTGTGTCTATTCTTTTTTTTTTTCTCCCTCTCTCATGTCTCCCTCTTACTGGATGTTCCCCCAACGCCTGTCTCACCGCGATGGGAAAATAACTGGAGCAGGAATTTCTGTGTCTGAGAGAGCTGTTTGGTTAGACAGGTCATATAACACGGCGATGGCTCGTTCACATGTGCCTGAGAGTTGGTGCACTAACAGCTTTTTACATTAAAGACCCCAAAAGCGGGCAGCGGCAGCGCTGGGGTTCTCAGCCCTTCATGGCCACATTAAGTGAAATGGAATCAGCCTGACTTCATCACTGTCTGTTCCCACTCCTTTCATACTTCTGCCCTCATCAGACTCTTCTAAAGTAATTTGGTTACTTAAACACCATTCCTATTTCTTTCTCTTTTGATTCCCTCCTTTTTCAAATTCTGTATTAATTTGAAACTTACCTGTTTAAAACAAGGCCACCTTGAAGAAACCAAGGTTTGTGACAGTTTTTATATTATTGCAGGCATTTTAAAAGCAACAGGACCTACTGCTTTAATTTTGTTCTGCCTCTTGGACTTAAAATTATTTATGGTTAGAACGTTTAGAATAAAAGGTGCATCACATATTTATATTTATGTTTTTGTAGAGAAAAAATCCGTAGGCCATCACGTCTAACGGTTCCTGTTCATCTTATGTCAGGGTTAGTGATCACTGATTTTCACTGATTTGCCCCGCTTTGTCGAGCCAGTTAAGATTTAACAAGACAAAAACATAATAATTCAGTTCATTTTAACTGGAATCGAAAAAGAAAACAAGCAAGGAAAAAAAGCCTTAAGCTCCACATATTACTTTTAAAGCTCTTCCAAGGAATTAGAAATGTCAGTTTAAAAAAAAGAAACTTAATTTTTTTAGTGCTTGAGTTTTTTTTTTATTTTTTTTTTATAAAGAATAGTTAAACAGGGACAACAAAGACACCAACCTGTCCAAAAACAGCCAGTGCTGTTTTACTGGCTGCAATGAGTCTCTTTTTTAATGTATTAAAAACTTAGTATAA
>JAUBOC010000077.1:23076035-23086995 GCA_032275365.1 Anablepsoides cearensis | reverse complement strand
TTTTCTAGTGTTTCTGTGTTCCCCTGTGTCTCTGCCCTGCTCCAGCCCCGCCCTCGCTCACCTGTTTCCCCTTGTGTTTCCCCCGGTGTTTCCCATTGTCTCTTAATTAGTTTGCTTTATATTCTGTCTCTCGTCTCCTGTCCTTTGTCGGATCATTGTGTTCTGTCCCGTGCCCGTTCTGTGAGTACCTGAGCTTTGAGCTGCCTCGTCAGCATTTTTTGTTTATCATTAAAGCCTTTTTTGTTACTCGCTTAGCCTTTTTTGTTACCTTCACTTTGCCTGCGCCCTGGATTTGTGCCTGCCAAATCGTCTCAAAGTTAAGCCAAAATAACTAAAAGGTAGCCAAAAGTAACAAAACATAAGCCAAAATAACTAAAAGTTAACCAAAAGTAACAAAATGTAAGCCAAAATAACTAAAAGTTAACCAAAAGTAACAAAATGTAAGCCAAAATAACTAAAAGTTAACCAAAAGTAACAAAATGTAAGCCAAAATTTAAAAGGTAGCCAAAAGTAACAAAAGCTAAGCCGAAATGACTAAAAGGTAGCCAAAAATAACAAAAGTGAACCCTGTGATGGACTTGCAACCTGTCCAGGGTGTACCCCGCCCCTCGCACTGTGACAGCTGGATATGGGCATCAGTGACCCACGCGACCCTGAAAGGAATAAGCGTGTACAGAAGATGGATGGATGGATGGATGTGTAAATGACGCATTGTCATTTGTGAACAGCTACATTTTGAGCACAGACCAAGGAACCACGTTTTATTTTTATTTATTTTTTTTATCTCTTACAAAAGTGTTTTTACAATCTCAATTTTCTTATCAGAAAAAAACATAGTGTTCAGGTAGGAAGGGAAAACTCAGCAGAAAATCTCTGTTTAAAAAATATCCATTTGGTCACTTTTGAAGTGGTGTTCTGTCAATTAATTATCAATAGTTTGTACATTTGTTTTGATATCAGTTATAGTGGGGTAGTATAAAGAAAACAGAAGTCTTCCTCCATGCTAGGCTAATAGTTAGCCAAACAAGTGACCATTTTTTATTGTTTTTCAGACCAATAAACTGCATCTCAAATATGACAGGTCAGTGTAAAAGAACTTTACATTGGTTTATATTAAACATCTTTCACATGACATCATTTTCTTAGCTTGTTGCTGTTTATGCTGCTGAACAATGTCTGTCTTAATGCATGTGTGGGAAGCATACATATTCTGTGTTTAGACCAATGGTGCACAGGCTGTGAGACTCTGCTGAATGTTATCAGTCCACCTGATCATAGTCATTCTAAAAGTTTACTCAACTTGTGCATTGTAAGACACAGTCTGCCTTTTTCTACCCCTGCCCTGGTTGTGTTTGCTTTGAGCAGACTGTTGCCTCAGTGTGGGTGGGGATAACCATATCAAAACACACACATTTATATGTGATGTCATTTTATTTGCAACACACATCTGAAACAGAGCGAGGTGACATCAATTCAAACCCAGCAGTCCGGCTTGAAAAGAACCTGAAGTCTCTGGTTTCCAGAAATCAGGCTGAAAGTGGACTATAACACCGAATGCAAATATATAGAACTCCGGTTTGTGCCTGGTACCTGGTAATCAATCAAACAGATGTATGTTTGATTATCAGAAATTTTGCAGTTCTGATGGTCTCTGGAGATGTTTTATTTTATTTTTTTATTGAAACCCAGATGTGTGACCGGTAGTAGTTTTTTTTTTTTTTTAATCTAGTTTGGCTTTAAGCAACTGTAGTTGTTCGGGAGATTCTACTAGACTACTAGGAAAATAGTTTTACTCCTTTTCTACCCCTTCATCTTCTGCTGCTTATGCTGGGTTCACACTGAACGCGTTTTGAGCAGGTGGACGCACGTCTAGGGGTCTCACGGTGCGGAATGAAGCAATATGTGCGGTTTGTGTGTTTGAAGGGCGCGCAGTGCGTCCAAAGCAGCTGACACTCAAGTTCGAAAATTTGAAATTTTGCTGCTCGACGTGCCGTGTAAACCAATCAGAGAGATTCATTGTTCCATGTGATGGTCTTCTGTATGTTGCCCACAACCCTGAAACAGAGAGACAGGAGCTCTTTAGCTGAAATCGACCTTTTGTAGTTGGTGTTCTGGCAGGAGATATCAGCACCGATGTGGGTCAGCAGCTTGTTAAACTGACCGCAGTGTTAAACTGGGCTCGGGACATAAATAGTTTGTCAGCTCGCAGCTCCTGGAGTGATGAAACTCACCAAACAGTCTGCCTCTAAATTAATGGTGAATTAATTATCTGGTGAGTGCAATGTTCGCTTGCTCTCAGTAAATAAAGCAAATCCGATTTCTTTATTTTCTCTTTATTTCATCCGCCAATAAAGACAGTTCGAAAAAAAAACAAGACGCTCCTCCCTAAAACTGTCTTCAGAGGCGCGTCTAGTCTCTGTCCAGGTCTGAATGTAGCATGTGCAACTTAAGGCGTTATGCACATTTTAAATGCTCAAAAGGCATTCTGTGTGAACGTAGCTTTATCCATAGTTGAGTTGCAGAAACAACAGGTCCAGGTAAGAAATCCAGACATCCCTCTCCTCTCCGACACGTTAAAGCTCATCCTGGGGAACCCGGAAGAGTTCTCTGCCAGAGAGGATACATAATCCTGGGACCTCCTACCAGTGGGACGTGCTCAGAACATCTCTGGCATCCAGGAGGCATCCTAATCAAACCAAACCACCTCAACTGACTAATACGGAGGCTGAAACAACCCTACAAAGGAAACTTCTTTCAGCAGCTTGTATCCGGGATCTTGTTCTTTTGGTCATGATTCATGTCGAATGGAATGTAGACAGACCAGTAAACTAAGAGCTTTGCTTTTCGACTCATCTTTTTCTTCACCATCAACCAAAGCCATGCCCTCATTATAGAGGATTAGGCCCCAATCCATCGATCCATCTCCCGCTCTGTCCTACCATCACTTGTGAATAAGACACCCAGATATTATAACTCCTCCACCATTCGCATTCGTACAATTTTCCTTTTCTGCACTTGTTTAAAAAAAAGAAACAAGACCTAAGTTCCCACAAAATGTTAAGCATTTTCAAATAAATCTATATTTCATCACTCTTAGTCTTTCTCCTTTTCCTTCATTGGTGTTAATTTACTCTGCAAAAGATCATAGTTATAAATTGCTCAAGACTGTTCACTTCTATTACTTTTGTATGCATTTCATTTTTCGAAATGTTGGCTAACAACAAAACAGAAAATCCTACAGTAATGTGCCTGGGCTGTAGCAGGTAGTGATTTGCTGGATTTCTCTGATGTTACCATCTGACGTGAAGCTCTTCTGCTTTAACTTCACTTTAAGTCTGTGTCTTTGATGCAGAGCAAGTGTTTACTTGTACTTTACTCCCCTCTTGTTCTTTTGTTATTCCTTCCTTCCCCTCTCCCTCTTTCTCCTCATCCTCCCCTCTCCTCTGTCTGTTTGTGTGTCGTTCTGTCTGTGTGCTTATGGGCAGGTGTGTTTTTGTATGTGCATGCATGCATGTGTGTGTGTGTGTGCTGCTGGAATGTTGACCCACGCGGAAAAAGGGTGAAAGACTTCCCAGACATCAAAGAGCAGGTAGCTGACAGGGAGAAGAGGGGCCAAAACGTCCAGTTAGATGACAATAGACCTGGATGCACACCTGGACTGTATGGAAAGGCAGCGACGTGGAGAAAAAACCACACACACATTTGCTGCTCATCACTTTCTCACTCATTTCCCTCTGTAGCTATGTTCCAACACACACACACAAATCCTCTTAAAGGCCTTCAGTCACTTAGCTTGGTTGTCATGCATGTCTCCACAATACTCAGACGCTTCTCTGCACTTTACACACACCCCTCCACCCCAACTACGCCAACCCCACCTCCGACCTATACACCCACAGGTGTTAGGGTCTTTGTCCTTGGACATGTGTGAGCAGCCCAGTGTTGTGACGAGCCCTTAGACCCCCCCAACCACCTCCTCTCTCAGGTGCAGAGGGGCTTCAGGTGGGCATGTTGGAGGACTGGGGCAGAAGCTCTGGAGTAAGCACCAATTCACATCTCAAAAGGTGAAAACACCTTGTGAATCTCTGGAAGATAGGTAAAATATTTAAATAAAATACTAAACATATGTCATGATTTAACTTTTGGTTTGGTTTTAGAGTTCAATCCTGAATAGTTTCTCGCCTCTTGAATATGCTGTAAGACATCCTGTTATCATTTATCAACTGATTGGTTAAAACCTCCTGAATAGGGGTTGGAACTTGAAACATAAATACAGAAGGTAATGGCGTTTACATGTGCACAATGAAAAAATTAATTCAAGGTACTGAGGCTAAACAGATAGTACCCTTAAGAAAAGCACTTATTAAAGAGGATGGTAGGAAAACATTTTCTTGAAAGCTTAAAGATTAGATTCTGAGGCCAGAAAAGTGCCATGCAGGAGATGAGTTCAGATTTACCCAGATCCACAGTGACAGGTGAGATAATAAGCCCATTACGCCTGGTGTGTACCGATCATGCATGGGATTACAGGAACAACTCATGCCCAATCTAGATGGTACATGGTATATTTTAATGCCTCAGATTTTCACTTGACTGAGAACCTCCACAGTGCACGCTTAAAGTCATAAAGGTGTCAACAGAACCATGTCCTATAATACCAAATTTGGTCCATGAACACCAAAAATAGGGGTGTATTAACAGCTGACACATTTGGTTTGGTGTAAAAGGACCAGAGTTTGTTTCCCCCATTGGTTCAGACCTTTTCTGCAAGTATACTGTACGTCCATGTGAACCGTAGTGCAGACTAAACAACGAAACCAAGACCCACTGTTTGAGGTGGTCTCAGTAAGCTTCCAAACAAACTCTGGTGCGGTTCACTTTTGGTGTGAACACAGATCAGCCTCGACTCAAATCAACTATTTGAAACAAGTTCTTTTTAGACTTAACGAGCCACCATTGCTAAGCGTCTTAGTAAAAAATGAGCCCTTTCTAACGCTCCCACTACGTGGACACTACAAACTATAAACCATGGACATACCTAAAGCAACGAGGAAACTCCTCAATATTGGACAGGTGCATACAGCTGATCTGCTAGAGAAGACAGAATGCGGTCGTGTTCTCCCTGTTTAACAAGAAAATGAAGGAGCGGTGGGTTTGAGCAGTCTCCAGAACACTCCATCTTTCTTTACGGGTCTGTGATCTGTCCTCCTGTCATTTCTCTACAACTTTCACTCATGTGGCTTTGTTTACAAATTATGGTACGCTTGCAAAAAAGCACAACATGCAAATTGAACCAAACCAATAAAATAAAGTATGATTTGGGTTTGGACTAAAGAAGTGGCCCAAAGGACTTTCCTGGTGTAAATACACCATAAGAGTGGAGACTAGGGAGTCCACTGGAAACAAGCCAGACTTTGTGCTGAGATTGCAAACATCTCTTAATTCTATGTATACAGAGACTGAACAGCTGTTAAAATCAACCCTGGCACCCTATTGAACCCCACAAAATTTCTCAGGAAACAGGTTTGGGGGCCTTTTGTAAGCTCCGTAAAACACTCATGAACTTGAAAATCTTGTAAATCGTAATACTTTGCATAAAGCCAAAACTGCAAATGTGACCAAGATGAACCCCCTCAAATATAAATTTAAGTTATAGTTACATGAAAACAAAAGACACTGCAAAAAAAATATTCCAAAAACCTGAAGACCATGACACAAGACGGAGTGATAAAAAGCAATACTTTACTGCAACAAATAAAAACCCATAATGTAAATCCGTTGAATTTGCCTTCTCTCTCTTTGTCTGACTTCTGTAAACTTAGTAACACTTCTGGGTAGTTCTGCAGGTGTTTTGTCTGATACAAGCCAAGGACTTGGTAGAGACGAGTGAAGCGCGATAACAGAGAGAAGTAGAGGCAGTTTTCTCTGGCCTTGTACTATTATCACTTAATAAGACAGTGGGGTGGTATGAGATAAAAAAGTGGCATGTCCCTTTTGTCTGGCTAAAAGAGACATAAAATAAATATTTATTTGTTTCCAATTTTTGGACTCAGAAAATAAAGAGTCTGGGTGCCCAGCAGCCTTTCTTATCTAAATGTGCAAGAATGAGGAGGGGTCCAATCAGAGTGTCTCCTCATCCACCACTTCCTGTTTTTCTTGCCAGGTTGTCCCGTCACCTTGGCGACCCAGTGGCACACGCATCCTCTTAGCATGCCTGTTCTTCAAAGGCGCATGTAAGGCTCAGGAAATTGGTTTTAAATTTCTTCGAGGGATTCAGTTCATTTCCTAATGGGTGCTCATTAGAACTGTGGCCACCTGCCAAGTCCACCCAACAAGCTGTGTTTGTGTTTATGCTCAGGGCTCCTACAAAGTGCTGAAAATCATGGAGATTTATTTTACTTTAATGAATGAAACTACATAGTTTTTCTCTCAAGCTCATCTACTAGATATTACCTCAGTAAATGCTGTTATTTTTGCTAGAATTACAAGACAAACGGAACAGTTCTAAACCTCAGATTTTACCCCAAAAAACAGTTGGTTGAAGGTAAAATATTAGATCAAAGAAATGGAAAGAGGGTTATTGAGAATGAGTACATTGATTGTTGAGGATAGTAGTTAACCTTCAGGTTTATTTCCAACATTTATAAAAATGTTGTAAAAGTGATGTAACAATATAATAAAATGAAACATATTTGAAATAGAGTGGGATGAAATGCAAACTAATCTATTGTAAGTTATTTTTTCTTTTCCTAAGCTACACATTAATGATTTAGGAAAAAAAGACTTAAACAATAATCAATTTACTTACTATTCTGCATAAATTATATAAGAATTACAAAAATTATCAATTATATATTACTTTTCTACCATTATATGTCCACCTATTTATTTAGATACACACACCTATATTGAATTATGTATAAGTATATGCACATGCATTCATACATACATACATGATAATACTGAATTTATATAAACATGCATTTATAGTTTATTGCATTTTAGTTATATATAAAATGGCCTAGTTCCATTAATCTGATTGTAACATTTTCATTAGAAAATTACCTAATTTTAAATTGCCCAGTAGTAAAGTAAATGTCTTAAAGCATAAAAATATGTCAAATACGTATATGAGCAGAGATTGTCAGTAACCAGAGTAATATAGAGAGTCAGGTCATTCCCTGACTGGTTTGTCATTATGTATTGTAGCCATATGCTCTTTGTGCAGTTGTAAAACGAGGTCAACTGACCTCTCGCTGCACACCTGTCAATCACTTAGCTGAGTTAGGATTAATGATGATGTAGCAGGTGAAGTACTCAGCTGAACAAACTCTCACCAGCCATTATTCTGTTGTCAGACTTTGTGGTTCAGCTCACTAGGTTTGTTCAGACTCAGCCAAAACACATTAATGCAAATATGGTTAATTGACAAAATAACAAAAGAAAAAAAAACTGAATTTGTATACATATTTAAATATCGTGGGTGTAATTTTAGATTTTTGTAAAGTTCAAGTCAAACCAGAAAAAGACATGGAGACACACATTTACTTTAACCTCTTTGTCACCCCAGTTTGATTTCCTCCTTTCAGTGTAATATCTCATTAAAAACACTAGATGGATTTTAATGAAACTCGCAAAAGTAATTGTTGGGTGAAATTCTGTAACTGATTAACTTTGGAAATTAACTAAATTCAAGATGGCTGCCACAGCTAACAAAACTTTTAAAAATGGCTTTAACTTAAGCAATTAAAAAAAAACAAAATTTGATGAGGTAGTAGCTGGGAGTAATTTTCGACACAGTTTGAGATCTGTTCACTGCATGACATCTTTACATAAAATGAATGAAATTAGTTGTTGGCAGTAATCCTGTGTGTCTATTAGCAAAATATTGTGTGAACCACTGGATAGATTTTAATATAAGTCTGAAAATGTAATTAGTGAACACATATTTACCGCTGATCAGGCTTTTTAGTAAAGATGTTATTTATTGATTTCAATTCAGCTTTTAATACCATTCTACTGGAAAAGCTAGCATCTAAACTGATCTTTTTAGAAATGAACACCACTCTTCGCAAACGGTTACTGGATTTCCTGTCAAATCACTCACAGAGTGTCAGATATTTTCCCACTACAACCCCTAACACAGGGGTTCCCCAGGGATGTGTGCTTAGTCCATAACTATGCACAATATACACAGCCTCTTCTAAAGGTCCCTATATACTCCATCCGAAGCTATGAAATCTCTCATTGTTGCTCTCATTGTTGCAGTTGCATGACAAAAATTGCATTGTTTTGTTTGAAAAGCAACTTTTGGGCACAAGGCTTGGGGCAATTGTTTTTCTCACAGCCGAACGCACCAAGTATTGTGTGATTGTGTGATTGCTCAGAAGTTTGTGGATGTGTTTGTTCATGCAGAAAAGTGCTTGACAACAATGGTGGGATTTTGCTTCAACTCTTTTGCATCCGAATAGATCGTTTTGAGGAGCAGTTGTCCGAGGCAGTCAGAAAGTATGTCTATACAAACAACTTCTTCAGCTACTTATAAAAACAATGAAATGATCAAAAACTCATGGATGGAGAGAGCACAGATAATGTGCATGGGGCAATCTGCTGAAAGCTGTGGGACAGTATCGTCACAAACTTGTGGCCAATCTGTGGATATTGGAAGAGGGAAGAAACCCCATGTCTACAGGAGTGAGGGGTTTTCCAGGAGCTGTGCCCGGTGTATATTGTGTGTGCGAAAACAAACTCTTGGCAAACACGTAACTAAGAGTGGACTGTTAGACTTCAATGTATGTTGGGCTCTTCAGACTAATCTCATAATTAGGTTAGCATATGACACCTAACTACTTGGTCTTGCTAGAAATGATGACGAAGAAGCTCAAAGATGCCAACAGCTTGCATCATGGTATGAATATAGTACCGTGTCACTGAATATATACATAAAGGTTAACCTCATTAGAAACTGGTAATGAGGCAGTAGTAAGGGAAAGGTTCTGGGACTGATGGATAGTTATTGGAAAAGTCCAACAGAACCTTTACTACCTGAGGAAACTAAAAAAGTGGTTAACTCTCTAATTAGCTAATGGAAAAACTTTACAACCGCGTCATTAGCAGTGTGCTAATGGCAGTGTGATGACCTATGGCCTCCTGGTGTGGCTCTCCAGCTGCAGCAGGCACTGCACAGAGCGGTGACGACAGCAGGCAATATTACTGGAATTAACCTCCCACAGATCAGCACAGTTTACACCACCCGCCACCTGAGAAGAGTACACAACATCCTGCAGGACCGTCACACCCAACACAACATCTCCTCTACTGCTTCTGTCAGGGAGAAGATTTAGATCAATATGTACCAGAAGCACCAGACTGCTGTGAGGCTGCTGAACGAGCACCCCCTCTCCGCCTCTGCACTGTAAAGTTGTAGTTGTCATATTAATCATGTTATATTAATCAATAATAATAGACCACTGTTGTAGCATGCACTATTTTTACAAAGGGTTATAGGTTGCTTGTCTTTTCGCTGTTGTGTTTAACAGTGACAACAAACATTCGTTCATAGACAATGCAGCCCCTGCTGCTCAACACTTGTTGCGGTATCAAAAAAGCCACCGAGGATTATTTAATGCACCTGTCAGGATTTGCACCCACCACCCTCCCACACCCACACAGTTACACACTTGCGCAGGAGCTGTTTATCCCAGAGAGGGTAGAGATGCAGGTCCATGTAGGCCAATGTCAGTGTTGGGAGAAGCAAAATATTTTGATTGCAGGGGTATCTGTTTGCGTCAACAATCTGATAGAGCGCCGGGTGGAGATAGGCGGTTCCCATGAGGCCTGTGTCCTCGGCGGTGATTTTTTTTTTTTTTTTGGAGGGGGGGTTGCACGCTGAGGGGTGAGGGGAGGGGGCGGTTGTGGGATCGGTTGTTCCCGCATATCAGGAACACGGTGAGTGTCAACACGTCCAGAGGGGCAGATAGAGGGAGGTCAGGATGTGATAGACGAGCAGTAGCTGCTGACGGTTCTGTGAGTGAGACGTGCGCTTCACTTTGTTTTCTCTGTCTGTTCCTCCTACGAACTGCTGCTCGTCCTGATAGAATACTGTGAAAACGGTTATCCCCCCAAAAAAACACACGAGGATATCTTTGAAGAGTCAGCTTAGCCAAATCACAAAGAAAACTATAATTTTCACATGAGATGCTTAATAGTTTGTACAAAGCAGAAGCAGGAGAAATTAGAACTGAAAGTGCTAAAAAACACATGTAACAAAAAAAGAGGTAAAAGAACATGCTAGCATTTTATAGCAGTATAAAAGCTTTCTTTCTGCTGAAGAAGGGTGGATTTGCAGTTACTGTATACATTTGAACCAGCTATGATGTGCAGTCTTTCCTTCCGACAAAACAAACTATAATCATCCCACATTACAGAATAGCAGGAGAACATATACAATGTTAGAACCAGCACAGATAAAAAGAAAAACATAAAAACAAATAAAGCTAAAGCAAATCTAAACAAAGCAGTCCTTGTGTGTTTTTAGTCACATATCTCCTGGGTCAAAATCTTTATTTCACACGGTCACGTTGTGTTAAATATTGTTTGTTTGAGAGACAAAGCTGACAACTGAAAAGAAACTGTGTGTGATATTTGTTTGCTTTCGGTTGTCACGCTGTGCTGTTTCAGACAGTCAGTGCAACATGTTCATGTTGACATCAGTTGATTGGGTTAGAACTCTGATTTTTTTTTTCCAGCCACACTTTGTCAAATATTAATTTCTAAGGAAAACTGGAGAATTTGTAAATGGACTCATACAAATCTGCAATACAATGTGCACAGAGTGAACATTTACCTTGATAAAGATATATTTGCGGTTTTTAACTTTTTTTATAATAATAATAATGTTTATTCATTTCATTTCATCATCAAAATATAAACAAAACACAATTCACACAACAAAACCATA
>JAUBOC010000077.1:23024214-23035504 GCA_032275365.1 Anablepsoides cearensis | reverse complement strand
TGGGGTGGGGGGGGGGGGGGGTGGAAATGCGATAAAAAGCTTCCGTTCTCTTGATTATGAGCCACAAATTGCTTTGTCGGGATTTAAATGCCAGGACTTTTCCTACCCATGCACTGATGGGAGTCTATTTTTAAAGGCCCCTCTTCCTCTTGCTGGCCCACTTAAAAACTTCCGCACGGGCTGGCAACCAGAGCCTGGTAGCTGGAACTCTTCCTCCTGTTAGGGAGGCAATTCATCAAAGATGGAACCATGGTTCCCGCTGGGATCAGTAAGGGCCTGGCACCTGTTCTTATGAGACAGACCGGCCTGACCTCGTGGTCGGACCTTAGGACGCCCCTCTGGGGGATGGTCCAGGGAATCACTGAAAGCTAATCAGGCTGTTAACAGTAGATATACAAACTCATTTGGAAATAACTGTCAAACACTTGGCTTGTTTACGCCACACAGAATGGATACTCCGAGGATGTCCTTAAATTTCACAACAGAGCAGCGAGGTCTTGAGGGGCTCTCAAACCTGACGTAATCTTTAATAAAGCCTAAACAGATGATTCAGTTGAGCGTTTGGCTGTTAAAATGTCGCCCAGACTTTCTGTTCAATAATAAGCTTTAGTGGCGCAAGTCTCCCTGTTGGCTGCATGCAAAACAGGAAGCTGTCCTTAGGCCTGTCCCTGGTCCTGCCTTTATGTGCATGCCAAGTCCAAGTCCCAGGTCAGACCCCATACACCACAATCCAATTCCAGCCGGACTTCTTTCAAGCAATTACATACCTCTTGGCAAGGCCTCCTGATTAGACAAATGATTATATTTTGATATCCATAATTATACGCATTCGCATAAGGAATCCTTTCAAGTCAAATGTGCTTTTTATTACATGCTTATCATGTGTGATGAGATTATGCACAGTGTGGGTTTGGACCGAGTTAGAGTACACTTAATTGAATAAGAGGGGCAGTAATGGAAGCATGCTGGACCCAACCTGCATGGCGCAGGCTGCTGCCTTTGAGCCCAGTTATGTTTGGCAAATTTCAGACATTGACATTGTGTGAGGGGAGGGTCTTTTAACCCCTAACCCTCCACAGGTCAAGCAAATAGCACATGAGCCAACTTCTTCATCTAACTTCATCTATTAAACACTGTAGTCCTGTGTGTAATGTTAGGTTTTTTCTGCATGGTTGAAGTCAAATCTGGAGTCACATCTCTTGGTTAGCTGCAGATCCACAAAGGAAAAAATATTTATACATTATTAAGTCTTAGATGTGTGAATAAATGTGCTTACCTTGAATAAAAATATGATAATATGCTAAATAAGTTGTGATGTGTGATTCTTTGCTGCCCTCTCGTGGCAAGAGTACTGCAATTACATCTGCCTTAATGTCTATTACACATGTATTGTTGTTCTTCTATTCCATTCATTTCATTCATTTTCTTTCTTATTTTTAATTTGTTTTTAACAGGGGCAAAATACAGTATACATTAACTATAAAAGAAATGATACACTGTATCAGTTTATAGCTCTAATTTCTGCCTGTAGTCCCTGACCCTGCCAACACAATATTAATATAAAATAGAAAGTAAGAGCAGCTGGATTTTTTTCAATCAAAAAATAAAACATAATTAAAAAGCATCATATCTATACAATACAAGAGTCAATAAAAAAAATCACTCCCAAAAATGTCATCATGGATGCCAATTCACTCATTAAAAACACATACTAAAAGAGACTGACCGCTCAAAACAAAAAAAAAGTAAATCATTTCAGGCAGATAAACATACCTAGTGTCAAGTCATCACCTGCATAAACTCAAAATTGCAATAAAAAAAACTTGGGAACCCTACACTCAATAGTTGAACAAGTGACTCGAGATGTTTTACCAGAACTGAGGGATACAAAGTTGTTTTTAAAGGGGATGAAGCAGAACCATGAATAACCTTGAAAAGCAGACATATATTTGTGTATTTGATTAAGTTCTCAAAACTAAGAATGTTATACTTGGTAAGAATATAGCAATGATGAAACAATCTTGAGAGCCCGTTTATATAGACTCCAGTGGCCATAAAGCAGTTTACATCCCTGAGACCAACTTGATGCCTCAATTGTCAATTGTTTTTTTTAAAGTTTACTAAATTCATTTTTACATTAACTTTTTTATATGTTTTTTAAAGTTCAAATTTGACTCCACTAAAATTTCATTGAATAAAATAATAAAATTCACCCCAATGGGGACCGGGCTTTTGTCCCCATAAGGAACAGTGGGTCCTCACCAGGCTGTGTGTAGCAGGAAAATGGTCAAAAAATCATCTCTAACCTAACCTTTTTTTTGTTTCAAAGTTTTGTAAAAACACATTAGGATAAAACAATACAAGCAAGAATAAAATCACAAAATGGGTACAAATAGTGCTGTCAATAGATTAAAAAAATGAGAGATTAATTCTGATCTGTAATTAATTAATCTAATTAATCTATTTTTTAATCTAAACTAATAATTACTGAGAAAATCTCTTAACTTGGGTTTTTTTACAATTAAATTCATTACATTATTGTGTCAGATGGAAAAGATGATGTATAACAAAAAATGAAGGCTGTATGAAGCTTACAGTAAACAAGCCAAACAGCCAATCAAGGTCCACGTTGGGATGACTGACATTTGTTTTTCATCATCAACAGCTCAAGCACACTCGCATACAAACACAGTTCAGTTAGAGATTAAAAAATAGATTAATGCAATTAATTAGTTAATGTGATTAATATGACTGTAATTAATTAATCTCAATAACGCACTATTTTGACACCCCTACACATAACCCTAACCTAACCCTATGTCTGTACACATACATACTCATACACACATGCATTTACATATTGTTAAGATCAACTAGGATTGTTCCAGGGTCTATGCACCTCTGATAAGGAGAGACAGAAAAGTTTATAATTTAGAGACAAAAAGAGTAAAGACTCTGTCACTTTTTGTTTTCATTGTGGAAGTCAAGACATCCAAAAGGAGTTCAGATGTTGACCTTAGTGCTCTGACCAGGATGGTAGCAGTTTGGACAAGTATTTGGGTGCATTTCCTTGGAGTGTTTTCACAGTACGATGGGTCAGTGGTTAGCACAGGTGCCTCACAGCAAGAAGGTGGGTTCGATAAATGTCAGTAAATAAATAAATAAAATAAAAAACAAGTAATAAATCCTTAAACTTGAATTTTCAAAATAAGAGAACAATATTTAATAACCTTTTGGTTATTAAAATAATTTCTCTTTTTTTCTCTTATTTAGAAATTAGCCAGGTAGAAAAAGTTTGGGAATTATTGCACTATAATAAAAAATGAATGGAAATCAATGCAAGGTTTTTTGAGGACAGAAGAAAATAATCTGTGTTTGTTTATGTGTTTGTCAGGTGGAAAAATGTCACAACTACTGGAAAAAGTTTAGTGAAACTTGCAAAACATAACCTTTGGGTGTCATTTTTTAGCGTATTAACTTTTGGAGTCCATATGAACCACAAAAATGGGTTTAATTTGGTCAAATTTACAGATTGACCAAATTAATTGTTATTACCCTGACATTTTGTGTGGTAGTAGCTTGGACTTTTTTTCAACACATATTCAGAACCCTGATAGATTGTCCAACTTTTTTCTCTTTGAAAAAAAAAGAAATCAATTAATTTTAGAAGTAGACTAGCATCAAATATGGAAAAGGTAAAGCGATGTGAATACTTATTCGCTGTAACTTTTTAGACTCTGCTTTATCTTGTATACATGTGTTTAATGAAACTTTCAAGAAATATTCACTGGATGTATCATTTCAACTGATTCACTTTAGGGGTCTGCTCAGTTCAAGATTCAAATGTCCCAACAACAGTTATAAACCAATCAGTTTTACAGATTTTGTGTGATAGTTTGTTGTGGTTGTAGCTGAGAGTAGTTCACAACACATACTCAGAGTGCTACTCATTCCTCAAGATCTTTGCTTGAAATCTGAATTCAATTCACTTTATCTGTTAGCAAAATATCACAAGAACCACTAGATGGCTTTCAGTGAAACTGTCAGAAAATTATTGTTGCATTTACATCAACAACTGAATAACTTTTGTAATCAATCAAGTTCAAAACAACCATCACAGCTAAACTACAATGATACAAAAATGACTAGAAATCAGTCAAATTAGCAGATACTGAGGTAAAGTTTGATGTGGAAGCAGTTGAGTGATGTTTTCAAAACACACCCTGTATTGTGTAAAAAATCTTGCAAGAAGGCAGTGAGTGAAATGAATTCCTTCAAGGAATGCTGGGCCGTAAATCTTAATTACTATTATCAAATGTTTACATTTAATGAACTTTTTTATGGAGTCTTATTGGTGAAACCAGTTAATTGAAGGTCATATTATATCTCTGTTTATTTTATTAGACAGTAAACACTGGCTGGCTGATGGTTTTGTCAGTATGTGGGTGAATTGTTATTAATTGGGGCAATAATCAATTTGATCGCTAGATGGCAGCAAATCTCACAATTCGCCACCAATTTCTGCTCTTTTGTAAAATCGCTATTTTCCTCATATATAAATAATCCAGTCACGTCAGTCAAAAGTGGTGTGTTAAGAATCGTTTCATGGGCTTTTTATAGCAGCGATAATGATTTTGTTGTAAGTTCTTTGCAGCTGAAGGAGAGTCTGGCTTCTTCTAAATTAACTGCAATAAAAGCTCAAAGCAATCAGTCTGACTTGTCCTCGTCAGGAGATGGAATGTTTTGTCTTAATGATTGATTTTGAACCAGTTGTTGGTCTGATTTACGAATCCGTTCTTGAATCAACCGGTTAAATGATGAAATTAGTTTCAAACTAAGCAATTCTGCAGGAAAACAAGACGTGTCCTTCAGAATAAAAGCCTCATTTTAAGAACACAAAGGTCTAAAATATTTTCTGTTTTATATTTTCTTACCTCATTCATATTTAGTAAAAACGCTGTCAGCTTACATATTGAAGCAAACTAAAACCTGTTTTGATTTTTGTGTTGAATGAGATGTTGAATACTTTAGTCTTTTATTTGGAAAGAATAAATATTATAATGACCCAGAATCTGCAGTCTCCTACTGCAACTCTTTCAGTGGAAGTTGTGGACTTTTTGCAAAAAAAACAATTTATTACACATTTAAACCTTACATTTTGTTTAAACCGATCTTGCCTTTTTGATAGGTTTAGTCCATGCAATAGATGTGGTAAAGTTGCTTACAATTATCCAGATGTTTAAAGATCAAAGACCAGCTGCTCCATCACTGCCTGGATTTATTAAAATTACGATAAAAATAAGATTTTGCTCTTACAACTGTCTCAGTGTTTTCTGTTTTCTTTCTGACCCACCGAAGCAGAGATTTGTGAAAGTTGCTGTTTAACGTTTACAACCAACATTAAGCCAATAAGACAGGAGCACCACGGTGATACAATCAACCTCATGACCCTTTTTTCTGTCTATTTTCTGTTTATGACAACTGTTTATCATCTTTATAACAGTATGACAAAAATACACTTCATATGAATTATTTCTAAATTTAATTTGAGGCCGTCATTTTGTGTTGTAAAGTATTTTTTATAGTTTGTTTGACTATAAGCTTACAACTACTGTACTTACCTTTATGGTTTGGGTCAGGACACAGAACTGGCAGCCCGCGGGCCGCCAGTTGAGAAGCCCTGATATAAACTATGTGTGATTAAGAGTGACCAAAGTTCGGCCCGCCGATTGGTTCATTCATCTCTTAAGCCCAAACCCCTGGTTTTCTGCTTTAACTAGTTTAATTTATTTTAGTTAAACCTAGACAAAAACGTCAAAATCTTGGATAGAAGCTGGTAAAACAACATTTCAATGATTACCCAAGACAGTTTAATTTACAAGCACTCAACGGTAAAACTATGAAAGTGAAAATAAAATTGGTTTAAATGTTTGGCAAGTCAGAGATGTCAAAATAATATTGTGGTAAATAAGAGACATAATGTGTTACTTTTGTTTTTGTTGTTTTATTATCACTACTTTTATGGGGTTCTGTATGTTGTATTCATGATTAAAGCAAAATAAACTATTTCAGAGGTAACAGATCTTTGTAATATTTGGTTTAGTTGCAAAATGACTTTAACAGTGGTGGACAGCACTAATCTAAATATTAGTTGCACTAACCCTAAAGCACTAACTCAAATATTTAGATCCCCTAATTCTAAAGCACTAATGCACTGAAATATTTAGCAAAAGCTAATTCTAAAGCACTAAAATAACCCAGCTGATACATGAAACGTTTTTCAGAGTCAACATGAGACAATGTTGTCCCTTAGTGCACTTGGTGGCCCAAATGGGAGTCACCTGCAGGCCACATTTGGCCCACGGGCCTTGAGTTCGACATGTGACCTTGTAGATAAGTGACACACATATGAACAAAATGTATGACAGCTTTCACCCTTAACTGTGAACAATAATGTTGATCAACAACATTTATAGACCTCAGTTAGTGCTTCTAAATTTATCCCATAAGTTTAGCAAGTGCTAATCCACTAATGAATTTTAAAAAAATTAGCAAAAGCCCTAAAGCACTAATCAAGAAATTAGTTCCCCTATGCTTTAGTGCTTTAGGGGAACTGTGCCCACCACTACTGGAAGTTCGGCCCCTCAGCTGTTGGCCTGCTGTGGCTCCTGGAGCAATTTAGCTTGTTTGTTTGTATTTTTATTTATTCCAATCATGAATTGAAATATGAGTACAAAACAGCAAGTCATCCAATAATAATAATAATAATAATAATAATAATAATAATAATACAATTCAATAATAAAAAGATCTAATAAAACAATAGAAAAAAATAGAAAAATAACAAGTCATCCAATAAGAAAAATAAATAATAAAAAAGAAACGAAAAATAAAATAAACAATGATGCATACAAAATAAAAATGTCAAGGAAAACAAAACTAAGTTAAAAAGAAGTAATGAATGAAAAGGAGCAGAAAGAAGTATGAACTTATAATATCTGCCCGTAGCTACTCGCAAAATAAAATCAACCACCAACTCAAAAGTTCACCGTCAGCATATGGCTAAGTAATTCAACACACAAAATTACAACAAAACAATACTTTAGACAATATTATAACGCTTCTTCATAGTTTCAAGTTTATTTAAATACAATTTTTTTTTTACTGTTTTATCTCATTAGCTATAAAGACTATAGCACTGGTTTATATTATTAAACCTATTATTAGAATCTGCGTCACATACATACCTCCAACTCCAGTAGGTACAAACACAGGTGCGTTTTCTCATTCATCAACATCAGAAGCGCCGAACAAAGTGACGTCAGTCCGGGCCTTTTTTGTTTTGTTTTGTTTTGTTTTATTTTATTTTGGCAGTCCTGACCGGAAGTCGCCTTGTGTTTTTACTCGCCTTGACGGCCTTGCTGAGAAACCTGAGGGGGAGTGGGGGTTGGCGGAGGGAAATGCGGCGGTGCTGGGGGAGGAGGAGGAGGAGAAGGAGGAGGAGGAGGAGGCTCGAGGCTCACCTTGTGAAAACAAACAGGAAGCACACACCGCTCCGCGGCGCGTCCACCTGAGAGCGCAGAGTCCTCCGCCGTCGAGCCGACAGACACGCAGTCAGGGGGCCGTACAACACCGGGCTGAACGCACTAAAACTTCTTGTTTGTCCGGAACATTTTCCTGGAGCGAGCTGACGCCGAGGAGTGGATGAAGGTAGGTGCTTCACGTTTTAATTAGCGATTTTAGTCGCTTTTTTATTTTTAACCCCCATGAAGGCGTTAATTATTTGTCCAATTAATGTGGAAATTCAGCCTTAAACAATAGGAACACTTCCAGAAGGTGCAACATTCATTTAGTTTTTATAAATATGTCAGCCAGTAAACAGTAAAAAGAGTCAAATATTAGTTTTGGAGCTTACATGTGTTGAAGACACACAGTTTAAAGTGATATATCTGGATAATCCAGTTTTATTCATTTATACTGAGTTTTCTGCGAGTCTTTGACATAAAACCTGAAAGTAAGTCAGCAGCGCTCTCTGGGTCTGAGCTGGGTTTTGTTCAGAGCTCTGAGCAGAATTTAAGATTCCGGAGTGATTAGATCCAACAAAAGTGGAGAGCAAGGCGTTTCACCGGTTCTGACTTTTTAAATAAATGATCAGCTTTGTTTAGTCAGGACTGGCTATAAATGGCAGAGTTTTGTTTAATTTGAGATCTTGATGTTGTTTTGTCAGTAAGCAGTCAGGGTTAGGGCTCAGCTGTAGACAGTGTGTCCTCATTGTTGAGAAACAGGGGTTAGAAGAGGATGTGAAACCATAAGGACTAAATCATGTAGTCAGCTTTTATGTTACAATCATTTTACCCTTTGGCTTTTAGTTCACTCTGAAGCCTACTGGGAAGACTGGCCTGGTTCAGATCACGTGTGCTCCTAAACTGTTTCATTAAAACAAATCCTTTTGTAAAATAAAGAGTTGGGGTTAACTTTTAAGATTTTGCGTCTGTCTTTCCACACTTGTCAGCTGAGGTGAGTGAGTTTACACCTGAAACAGTTCAGGCTTCTATGGATTTTAGTGGAGGCAAGATTTCCATAACTTTCTTAAAGTTATTTTCATTTGGTTCAACTTCAGCTCTGACTTGTAAACCTTCAGACAAAATCTTAAAAGCCTATTTTTATCCATTAGTTCTTAAAAAAAACTGTTCTACTTTGAAGTGTCTTATAAAATGAATCTGAAAATGATTTTTCTACAAATGTCAGAATTCATTCAGCTTTTTTCATCACATCTCCAGACACACAGGCCCAAACCATCACACTGCCACCCCCGTGTTTGCTGTTCTTTTACGGATTTGCCATATTTTATGCATGCTGGTTAAATCATACTATCATCACTTTGTTCCCCTAACTTTGCCAATTTATTACTTAGCAGGTGGCATTTTGTACCCCACGTATTAACCATTTTGCACCCCTGCTGTTATACATTATTTATTGGAATCACATACTTTCAAAAGCCTACTAATCTTAAATAGACACTATGTATGAATTGTTGTCATGACTGCTTCATATAGACCACTGACATTTACAAATATGCTGTTTCAATAACCGCATCTGTGATTTATATTATTTATTTAGTGTTTGTCATTTTTAGTTTTTTAATAAATCTAATAAGACAGATTTTTTTTGTAGTGTACTCATTAAATTATCAACTTTGCGAGCCAGAGGAAGTACTTTTCTCATCAACGTTGTGCCACTTTGCCCGTCTAAAGTCTGGGTCCAGAACCACATTTTCTTTCAAATGTTTTGTGTATACTATTTTAATTTGTCCATTTGTGGCTGGGTGAAAGTAGTGAATCCATGTTTCACACAAATATTGTATTTTTACATTTATCAATGGGTTTATTATTATTATTATTATTATTAATAATAATAATAATAATAATAATAATAATAATAATAATAATAATAATAATAATAAAACTACTTGTGCATCCATCAACCCATTTGAATGTTCTTGACTTGGCTTTAGGTTATTAGTCCTCCATGTTGACTGTTTCAGCTCTGTTACTACCTTGTTTTGTGGCACAAACATATCTTAAATCAGTTGTGTTAATAAACCAGTACTTTGAAATTTTCTAACGGGCCTTTCATGTTTTAATTTAGTATCTGATATTGAGCATCACAAGTCATGGTTTGTTTTTCTGTTTCTGATTCTCTGAGTTCATTAATGTCTGATAAAAAAGAAACAACAAAATTTACAATTTTTTTTTTCCTGTTGAACAGCCTTTTTGTCAGTTTTATTTTAACTTAAAAATGGCTTCTTTTTCCACTCACATTAACACATCCTTGGATTGCATGTTCCAGTGAGCAACGTCAAAAAGCAAATATGCTAACTTCATTTAAGACTTTTCATCCAAATGAAAACCAGGAAAAAGGCCATTTCAAAACCATGCAACTAATCAGAATGTGCATTTTTGACCAGTCATGAGTCACTCACTATGGTTTCATTAAAGCTGTTGTAGTTCAGATTCAGAGACTTTCTTTCAGACTAAAGTTGTGTGTTTGTGTTCAGTTGGAACATATTGCTCATAACTATAAATAATAAAAAATGATTTTGTGTATTATGGTTCTAGTTTTTGCTGTGTATGTAAATAGGTAGTTTCGGTGTGATAATGTCACAAGGAAGCATACTATCTTTCACTATATTCAAACACAGAAAATTTAAAAATATGCAAATATTTAACTGAGGTATTAGAAATGATGAATTTCCGCAGTGTACATCATCACAACAGGGAGTTGGATGTGCGTCACTCTTGTTGTTTCAGTCAGGCAGTGGTCCTGGCAGCCCTGTGTGGGAAGGGGTCTGCTGTCAGGTTCCCTCTGAGGTAACGTTGGATAACGCTGATAAGGTGTACTGACGTCACTCTGCAGACATCAGCCAACAATGCAGCAATTTACTTCAAGCCTAAACCAGTGAAACTGAGTTCAGATGATTGTTCTTGTGTTTAAAAATGAAAATAACTTGACTTAAAGTGTAGGGTTTTATAAAGGTAGGCTGTTTTTCCCTTCGTAACATGGTTCACGGTTAAGCTGTATGATTATAATGGCACATAATGTTTGGCTCGAGCAGTGAGAGCGTGTTGTTGTCTCAGTCACAAACAGCTTGTTAGAATTAGTGGGCAAAGTTTTAAAACAAGAATACTTGTGGCTGAAGAGTCATACTCACTTTAAATACCAGCAGTCTGTCGGGTGCCTGCCATCAGACACCCAACATACCCAACATACATTTTCTCGCTCCAGTTTTAGTGTGAGCTTGCTGCTTTATTGGCCCCCTTCACCCAGCGTGATGTTAAAAAAATCAACCAAACGTGGGTTGTTGTGTAAAGTCTTACCAAGGTTTTCAGGAGTGAATTAAGAACCCAGTGGGATTTTTCATCACACATGATGAAGTGTGATGGATCCAAGAAGGCTTTAAAGCATGCACTAAAGTTCTGTAGCGAGGACATAGTGGTTTGTCATCGTGGTGACAGAGTATCGTTGTTGCATCCTGACATGGTTTGAGATGGTCGTGACAGGGTGGGCACAGAGAATATGGGAGGATGCGGGAGAACTTTTCAGAAAAACTGTTCAGTTACAACTACAAGTGTAGCAGTGCCAGTTTCTAATTTTTAATGGTCACATAGGTTATGATGACCATCGACATGGGGTCATCATTTAGTGTCTAATGCCCCCTTTTCCACTAGTGCCACTTGGTGTAGTGTCGGTACGGTTAGTGTCGGAACAGGTCAGTTCGGGTGCTTTTCCA
>JAUBOC010000077.1:22922686-22935786 GCA_032275365.1 Anablepsoides cearensis | reverse complement strand
GTCTTCTACATGCTTTGCAAGTGGGAAAACCTGAAAAATCAACAGTGTATCAAATACTTGTTCTCCCCACTGTATAAGCCTTCTCCAGGTCTACAATGCAACCCCCTTAAAAGTGCGACACGTCCTCTATTGCAGGCTTCTCAAACTGATCTACATTTCGTTGTTGGTGTTTTCAAACTTGCGTCCAGAGCACAAATTGTGTATTCTGACACCTGGACTGGAGCTCTCCTCTGACATCCAGGTCTAAAGAAATAACCCACAGACACAGACCGATGATCGATGATAATTACTGAAAAACTGGTCCAAATCTGCCTGTCTTCATTTCTAAAGTGTACTTTGAGGGATTAAGTCATACACATGAGGGAAGCTGTCAAGGTGGATATAATGTGGGTGAAGATGGATAAGATGGCCTAGAATACAGTTGTGCAAGCCGTTCACACAGAAATAGGCTGTGGTAGCTGCATGGCTACATTTAACGGAGTCCAGCAGTGGAATACCTCAATTACTCTTTGTGCCTAATAAAGCACTAATTTTTTTTTAGATATGTGCAATGCATATCAAGTGTACACATTAAATATTAAAATGCACTTATAAACATTATAGAGATTTTTATATGTTTAAACTTGGGTTTCCCCAATGCAATCACTGTTATGGATATAATGAAACATATTATAAAACTTAAATGTTGACTCTTGCAGAAACTCCTTTCCTGATTCCTCAAAACATATTAGTAGCACGCTTTGATTATATGTTGCATTACATGCCCCTTTTTAAAATTTATTTAAGCCTGCAGCATGACATTATTACGTGTCAGCATTGTGTTACTTAGTCTAACTAAACGAGTTTCTGACACTGTTCTTCCTCACAGACTTTATGTTTGTGTAATTGCAACATCTGAGAGGTTGTTTTGATCTCCACCACTCCTTGCAGTCGTAACTGGCCCGCTCCTTCACTACATGATACACACAACATGAGATTCCACGTGCAAAGACCGACTTGTTTATATAAAACGACGGACAGCGCGCTGGGCCAATGAGCTCCAGCTAATGCTGTTCTGTAACGTTTCCCATGGAAACCCCGAGCTGACAGCCAATCGGGTTGGGCTTTGGGAGGAGCCTAAATTGAGGTCGCGCGCCGGGCTCGCTGATTGGCTGGCAGCGGGCTGTCGAAGAAAGCCGGGGAGGAACCGACGGCTACTGTGTCAATCAGTCTGTAGCCATTCTCCCATTGAGGAATACTGACTATTTTTACTGAATGTTGTTTTTACCTTTCGGCTTTGTTTTTTGTTCTTCACCGGGGACGAACGAGGAGAGGGGCTTTATCTCGACGCAACAGGTTAGTTTCACTTTATTTGAACGCGCTAGTTTCAGCAGAAACGAGATCTCGAGCACCAGAAAAAAAAAATAAGTTGCATAACGAAATCGCTATGTGCGCATGCGCGGAAATGGTGCTTGCTCTACTTATTTTACTTTTCTACCACCAAAAACGCCGGTTTGAGTTTTCTGACCCCTCACATAGGAGGGAGAGGTTAATATTTCGTTAAATGTGCCGTCTGTGGGTAAACGGGGCTTATTTAGTTGCGCGTTTTTAACGATATTCCTACTTTTACATAACTGTGTCAGTGTACCGTGCAGTGGATTGCAGGTCAACGTGTGTGGATTTTGAATAGCAGGTCATTCGGGAGTTGAGGAAGGGAGGGCTGCTAATTCCCTTTAAAAATGCTCACATTTTATGCCATTATTTTCTTTACTTCGAATTTAAATGTTATTGAATGTTAGCTCGGATAGCTTGAAAACGCACATAAAGGAAAAACATTATAAACCAGTCGCCTGGAATCACTTATTACTGCCTTATTATACATATAGTTAGAGTTTGAGTCAACACTTTATATTTAATTTATATTTAGATTTATAGTTTAAACAGAGATGTTTAGTTGTAATTAAATTAATTGTAATACATTGTAATCAAATAAAACAATTTTATAAAGATAGTTTTTAGGATTTTTACAGAGGCCATTTGGACATACATACACTTACATATATAGGCACACATATAGAAAAACCTGTTGGCCCCTCCCCTAGCTGCAAACTATAAGTCAGTGTAATGCCTAATTTAATGTTGGGAGGATTAAGATTTTAAGTTATTTAAAAAAAAAAGCAACCCCTAAACTAAATTTAAATTGATGTCTGATGTGTCAGTTTTACATTTTAGAGTGGTAAAGTTGTTCAGGAATCAAATCAAAAGCACAAGCATTTTAATTATATACAGAAGTAGGTCTCAGAAAAAAAATTCTAATTACTCCTTAATGTCCCTAAAGTACTATATTTGTATCACCCTTCAGTCTCTTTCAAACATGTTTTTAGGGATATGTCTCTTTTTTATTTCTTCTTCTTTTAAATGAATGATTACTGAGTTTAAATCCCCAAGAAAATGCAGCACTTTTCATCTACATTGCTTATTTGTGTTTCCTGTGTCTTGAAAGGCGTGCGGTGAAGAGTTATGTGTTAGACAAAAAGGCATGTGGTTTTATGAAACAAGGCTACCAGCTCCCTGCTCCACTGTAGCAGTATCCATGTGACTGGAGCCAGGTTGTATAAGTCCTGAGATCTGTGCTAGTATGCTGGCTGTATCAGCACTCATACTGAAACTGGGCTCGACTGGAAGCAGAGGCAGGGGAGGCAGCTTAATTATGTCATTGGTTTGCTCTGTGTTCAGCCTCACAGCTTTTGTCCACATAGACTGTATGGAAAAGAGGATTTGATCATTTCTTGTTTGTTCTTTCGCTCGGGTAAAGTTGTTACTCCACTTTTGGATATTTTTTTCATGCTGGTGTCTCATGTTATATTCATGAAGGAGGAGGTCCATGGTGAGTTCAGATTCATTTTGTTCTTGTGCAAAAACAATTTGAACCGGTGAAAATAGATATGCTTCAGGAGCTGAGCATCGCTGTTTTTCATGTTTTAAAAAGAAGTCTGGATTCATAGGTAAGTTACTTTTATTGTGAATAAACAAAATACTGTGAAAGGTCTATTGTCCTCAAGTTTGCTCAGTTGTTAAACATTTCATTATAGTGTACTTACTGAGAATTTCAATCTTCTGTTATATCAAGTCACAATGAAAATCTTTGTATATTTATTTTAAGCGTAAAACTGACTGATTTACTTTTCCTAATGAGATTATTGTTTTTTTTTTTTTTGTAAAACATGAAGAAGTTGCAAATCAGAGTGTTTCTTTTTACCTAATGTTATTTTATCTATGAGTGCCCCCCCCCCCTTTTGGCTGATGCCTCATTAACCTGTTAAAAACTCCTTCTTCTCTGATTGGCCGTTTGCAGCAGCCAATAGAAAGTCCATCCGGTCAACTTGGCTATTTCCGCTCTCCTAAACTTAGTGGGTCATTCTCAGAGGTGGCAGTGGGTGTGTGCGTGTGTGTGTGGGTGGGTGGCTGGAAAGTCTGCATGGGCTTTTGTGTGTCTAAAAGCAATGACGAGACCTCGGCAAAAGTTGCACGTTACATAAAGCAACTTATGTAAAGAGCAAAGAACAGAGAATCAGCTGAAATAGCTGCAATCTGGTACAGGATTGTTGGAAACATTAAAATAGTTTGAATGTATTCTTCAGTAGTTGCTGTTCCAAGTTTTTTTTTTTTTTTTGGGGGGCCTTGGATATCCGTAGCACCAGCTCCTGCTTTTTTCTGCTGTGGGGAATGTGGGATGAAGTGGAGGACGAGATAATAAAATACTAGCTTCTGTATTTTTATCTGCTCTCTTTTAGAGATCTATCTTTTCCCTTCATACCCACTAAACCAGATCATAGGATTTATTTGTGGTTTTCCGTAAGCAAGAAAAAGTCAGTATAGTTATGTTTGTTTTTTCCAAGCATGCTGAGATTAAATGTGCTCAAATTATTATTGCTAATGTTAAAAAGAGCACTAGATAGTGTGTGTGCACTGTAGCTTCTGACTGTTAGATAAGGAAGTATTTATTTAAAGAGTCAGGTCTAATAATGGAGTGAGATTGCTGTTCATCAGGTGAGGAAACAGAGATCACCTCCTCGGAGATTAGTGGTCAGGTTTTCCATCCTACGTGGCTGTTGATCCTGTCAGTTTAAGGCCAGGCAGAGAGGAGAGAACATGATGACTGAAGCATTTGGTGCCATCTAAATACTAAATTCTGTCCAGGTAATATGTGAACGGGAATGTTTTGTTTGTGTTGTGTTTTCAGAGCTGCCTTTTTATCTGAATAGATTCACTTTTTAGGTAAAAAAAAAGCTGTTTGAAAGAGGTTGGGGGTTTAAATCTCACTGTACAGCTCTTTGTGTGTGTGTTTTATTTAATAGTGTAGTATTTTAGTGCTGCTCAGATCAAAGAGATAGTTTTGATGGATGAACTTGACCCATATGAATTGCTTGTTTTTGAAATAGTTTGGTTTACCATAGAGCTGCACTATGTTGTAAAGAGACGTAGGAATAAATAACTTCACCTGTTCTGTTTCTCTCCCTCAGGCTTCCTTCTGCGCTCCTGAAACACCTGCCCTGTTTTCATCACTCTGCCGTGCTCCGCATGGCTTTGACATGTGGAAAATAACCTAATTCTGAATTTCCTCGCACTTTGGCTCATATCATGTCCGAAGACAGTGATCCAAAGCTCTACCTGTACTCAACTCTGGACGCCCGCGAACGCAACCGGGAGAGGGTGGGTTTCCAGGCTGAGGAAGAGCAGGGCCCTTCGTGTGGCTCTATGAGCCAGCTTCACTGCATGGCCGGCACTTACAGCGAGGGCCGCGGCAGGCAGGACGGGGTGGAACTCGACCCCGAGTTAGAACTGGCCTCTGAAGGCAGTGACAGCAGCCACGAGCACCCAGCCTCACTGGGCTCCCCCCATGGCGACAGGAAGCGCCAGCGACCACCTCTGCACGAGGACGTGGAGATGGGTGGCAGCGGTTCAAGCGGGAGTGGGACAGAATCCCACGGTAATGAGTCACATGGCAACGAGTCCCACGGCAATGAGTCTGTGGGCAGCTCTAACGGCAACGGAAAAGATTCTGCTCTTACGGAATCTTCAGGAAGCAACAAGAGGTAGGAACTCAAAAAGTGCACTCAATCATAGTTAACTGAGTTTTCTCCCCTCCACCACGGTCAGACTGGAGCATCTAAGTTATCTATTTAAGGTTCATTGTGGTGATGTTGTAAAAATAAGAAGGTATTGGTTATGACCTTTGGGCCATTTAAAGCTTCTGGAGGGATTTATGTAGGAGACTAAAGAGAGGATAATTACAAAAATCAGTACAAGAGATGACAAGACAGGAGATGACAAGACAAGGATGCTTTGTGAGTGGAAGAATGCAGACCAGGTAATGATATCGGTGTGAGAGTAAACGATAATCCGTCCAGGATGACCTTCTGACTTTTAACCTGTAGAGACGGGGAGATTAAGAAGCTGCCAAGTAGGAAGGAGAAACTGATGACTTTGGATAAAGTGGGTTTAGTTCAGATGAAGAGGAACTCAGTTTTGTTGCTGAACAGTTTAAGGAAGTTTGAGGTTTTGATTTCGGACAAGCAGAAGGAGGGAGGAGGAGGATGGGAGTGAAGAGTTTGGATCAGTGGATAAGTGGACCGAAGTAAAGTAGATGTTGAATTTGTAAAAAGAAATATTGCCAAGGAAGTGATGAAAAGAGGGGGCACCAGGACAGAGCCCTGAGGCACAGTGGGAAGTGGGAGGAGTGAAGTGTGCAGCTTTAAGATAAGAAGGAAACAAGTCAAGGAGTGTTTGGATGATGCCAGTCAAAGATGGTCTATTGAGGACGATGTTGTGCGAGATGAAAAATGGAAAGTAAACCAGAATCTGCTGCAATCAGAAGTATATTTGTAATCCATGGAACAGTTTCTTTTTTATGGCAGGCAGAAAAAAACAACTGGAATTGTTCATACAGACTGTTCTGAGTTAAATAGGATAGGTCTTGGTTGGAGAGAGACAAAGTAAGACAGTAAATAAGAAAAAGAAATGATCTGTAAAAAAAGGAAGTTTGACTGCTATAGTGAGGTCAAACAATAAATTGGGTCCAAAGTATGTTTTGTAGTGTAAGTAGGAAAATCAGCAAATTGATTACACAATTCATTCCCTAACAAACAAAAATCTGTCCAGAACTTTCATAAAAATATAGACAGGACATAAAAAAAGGCTGTTAAATTATCATAAAAACAGTCAAAATCGTAACAAAGATAGAGTGAGTTCTCTAGACTGTGTTAATGTTGCAAATTTACCCTGGAAACTGACCAAAGATCTGAAAGCATTTTTTATTATTAAAGAGTGGAAAGAGTTGTTAGGCCTTAACCTAGAAACTTAGACCTACATTTTCTTTGAGAATGAAAGAAGTGTTTGTAAATGTAAATAGTTGTGATTCATTCTTGCTCTTAATTAAACCTGGTGATTAAATCAGCTTGATTTTTAAAAACATAATATTTTTATTTTTAAGGGATTTTAAACTTGAGGTATCTGGTTTAATGTCAGTAATTGTCAGTTTGTGTGACATCTTGACAAGAAGTTTTTTTTTTTTTTAACTTTTCATATTTTAGTTTACTTGCTGCATAAAGCAGACTTTAGAAATATTGTCCTCTGCTTCTGATATTTTGCCACATGTCTCCTGAGAGAAAAGGATGCCCTTTCACTTCTGCTTATTTTCTGTTCAATGCTTTTTTTCATTTAATTTTGCAATAGAGTTCTCTTCAAGGATTCTTAATAAATGTTTTCAACTCAATTTGGAGGCCATACTAAACTCTAAAAGTAACAATTTGTCAGATTTAAATGATTTTAGCAATCCTATCCTATACAATACCGTTGTTTTAGGCTTTCCATTTGTATTGAAGTTTTTACAGAAGCTGAACTTTATTATTTAGCACCAGGTTTATGTTGAGTTTTATTACATCATCCTCAGGTTTTAGTTGTTAAACATCATCCCAACAGTTACAATGCCAGGTCACAACCACTACATTGTTTGAATATTGTCTTGTGAATAAGGTTTTTTTAATTATTATATTTTTTGTATTTACTGTATAACTGTGTCAACTAGTAGGAATATGAGAAGTATGATAAATTGGTAAAAACAAACCTTTTTTTACTAGTTTAACCAAACAGACCAAGTTTAGGTAAACTGTACTTTTCCAACCAACTTGAGCTTTTGTTTGTCTCCACAGTTCCAACTCTCACAGCCCGTCTCCACCAAGCAGCTCCAACGCCTTCAGCCTGGTGAGCTCTGAGCAGGACAACCCTTCAACCAGCGGCTGCAGGTTAGTACGCTCTTGGGTCATTATTTCATGCAGGCTGCGTCTTTACCTACGTAAATGCAACGCTGGAAAAGTCTTTAAAATCCTACCAATCCTACCTGGCGAAACCTTGTCATTTTGACACACGTGTATCTTTCTCTGTCACGACCTACAGCAGCGAACAGTCAGCCAAAGCTAAGACACAGAAGGAACTCTTCAAGACTCTCAAGGAGCTGAAGATGCACCTGCCACTAGAAAAGAGGAGCAAGGGCAAGTCCAACACCGTCAACACGCTCAAATATGCTCTGCGATGTATCAAACAGGTCAAAGGTAAGACCTCACGTTGGCTTAGTTTTATAACATACATATTATCATTTTATAGTTTATTATTGATGGCAGACTAAAGAAGCCCCTTTACCATAAAATAATAAAATGCACTTGATAAATTTATCCACACTGTTTTACAGCTAATGAGGAATACTACCAGATGCTGATGATTAATGACAGTCAGCCACCTGGGTTTGATGTATCATCCTACACCATTGAGGAAATCAACACCATCACCTCAGAATACACCCTCAAAAACACCGTAAGTATGACCAGTCATCATCTCACATTAGATTGTTCTCCAGTCTCAGATTTACCACTAAGCAGCATCAGTGCCAGATCAGAACTGGTACTCTATGAGAAACAGCCATAAGCCTGATTGTTTGTTCTAGGTCCATTCCTAATCCTCCTTACTGTGCACCAATAAGTATGTTTGATCCTTCTTCTAAGTTTGTTGTTGTGTTTTTCCTGCAAACTGATGTCTATTTATCATTGATCAAAATCATAGAACTGTTAGTGACAACTTCCAACCCCTGATAGGCATTTATAAACAGGAATCTCCCACCATGTTTAGAGCAGTAGTTATAAACACCAGCCAGTGATGATAAAAGGCCCAAATTGTAAACATGATTTATAAATTCAGTTGAAAATTATGATTTTGTAGACAGTTTAATGTGGTGCATCATAAGTGATAATAATAAAACCAACGGTAGAAAGATGAGAGATGAGCACAAGTTGAAGCTCTGTGTTTTTGTAGCTTTGGTTTAAATGAAACAAACTAAAATAAAAGTCAGCTCAGTCTCTTTAAACATGACACTAATAGCATTTTAGTTAGTTGCTGGTCTGCATGAGCCCACCTCCAGCTCTAGGCAAAAGCATTCATTATTTTTTTTAAAGTGCTAACATTTTTTGGTGTTAGTCGATTCTTCAGTGGTTGAAACAGAATAAAATGGGTTAAAAAAAACCAATAGCCCTTGAGCTGTTTTGGTAGAAAAATGCTGCCCATTTGTGAGTTTTGTTCTGAGGTGCAATGAATCCAAAAAATGTTTATATCAGTAAAAGTTATTGAACTTATTACAGTAAATAAGGTTTCTAAAATGTAATTGTTTGCTGGTTATAAACTTGTTATGCAGCCTCTTATGATCAATAAGTGTAGAAATGTTCTGGGTTTCTTCACACAAAGTGGCATGGCTAAATGAGCTTTTTTATTATTATTATTATTATTATTATTATTATTAATATTATTAATACTATTATTATTATTATTCTGATGAGCTTTCTCATATCAACCTGAAAAGTGTCGACTTCTAACTGCATCATATAAAGTTAGACTGCAGCGCTGACCACTACTTAATTCAGTTATTTTTACACCTACAGGACATATTTGCTGTGGCGGTGTCCCTCATCACAGGGAAGATCGTTTACATCTCCGACCAGGCGGCATCCATCTTGAACTGTAAGCGGGAAGTGTTCAACAACGCCAAGTTTGTGGAGTTCCTGACGCCTCAAGATGTCAGCGTGTTCTACAGCTTCACCACGCCGTACCGCCTTCCTTCGTGGAGCATGTGCACCGGAGCAGGTACAGGCCCTTCAGTGTGGCACTCATCTGTGTAGTGGAATTGAATGGTGGATTTTTTTTTTCTTTTAATCGCCAAAAATGTAAAACGCACACGTTGCAAATCCACATGAACCCATATCACCTGCACTTCCACATGTTTCTATTTTCTTCACATGACGCGCCCACACACACACATGCTTATAAACGCATCACACCTTTTTCATTAGCATGCTTATTCACACATTAATGAATGCATGCCTACCCACATGCCACTGCCTCATACGTGTTTTAAATATATTCAGATTCTGGGGCAGTCGAGTCTGCGTGGTCGGGTTTCCATCTGCCCACATCTGGATGAGAGAGGAACCTCTCAGATCCATTAAACACTGTTTTGAATGTGAGCGTCCAACAGACCGGCGGTAACCTGATTCTAATCATTTCCTGTAATGTTTGTCCCACTTTCTCTTATCCAGAGTCGTCTTCCACGGAGTGCATGCAGGAGAAATCCTTCTTTTGCCGCATCAGGTGAGTGACAAAAACCGGCAGCGTCTTTCATCCATAGTTTCCTGCTCAGAGCAAACTCTGAGTCAGCGCTGGGCTGGGGAGCAGACGATGAGTGTGGGGAGGAAGGATGTCAGCAGCTGATAGATGTCAGCAGCAGATAAATTTTTTGGGTATAGTTTGAAGGGTTGCAGCAATCAAAACAGCCAGAAAGCACCTACATTTTTAAATATTAATATTAATTTTAGTCATAACCAGAGATAGGAACTGTACAAAATTTGAACAATGTCCATGTAGAGGGATGTGTAACAATAAAAACAGCCCTGACCCACCTGGAAAAAGATCACTATTTTTTAATATGAATATTAACATTATTCATAAATCTAGATAGGAAGTTGATAGCTGCACAAATACATTATTTTTATGTGTTAACAATAATTTACTATTACGTCTTATAACTTGCCCCACAAGACAAGTCAATCCAACCAATCAGGGTTTTACCAAACTCCACCCACCCAATGATCTGCCTATATTTCTAACTCCACCAGTCATAGTTAGGACAAACTCCGCCCACACGGAGAACTGCGCCAATCACGGTTCGGAACAACTCCACCCACACGAAATAACTGCACCAATCACAAAACAAGAAACTCTCCATACTGCCGAGCCCCCTGCTTGGATCATGTATGGAAAGCTTAAAAGTACAGACTAGAATACTAGAAGTCATCAGCATTAATAATGCAACACATACGGTATTCATAATTAAGTGTGGTGCTGAAACTGCTAAATGACTTTATATTTAAAGTTGGTGCAAAATGTGTTTATGTTGCTGCAGTGGTGGTAAGGAGCATGAGGGGGACCTGCAGTACTACCCTTTCCGTATGACCCCTTACCTGATGAAGGTCCAGGATGCCGAGCTCGCTGAGGAACAGTTCTGCTGCCTCCTGCTGGCTGAGAGGGTACATTCTGGATATGAAGGTAAGAGATACACGGACTGCAGAATCCCCTTCATACGGAAAGCTTAACATTAAATGATTACTTTAACATTTCTATTAGCCAAAGTAATGTAGAAAAAAAGTAGACCGTATTTAACCATCTATTGGAAATAATGCTTTATGTGAGATAATCAGGTGAGTAATCACAGTGTGTCCATCTCGAGCCCTTTCAGCTGCTTAGCTCAACTATTATATTACCTTGTGTTTAGAACTTTTATCTAAGTACATGTCCTGTGATCGTGTTGAACAGATGGTGAGCCTTATGTCATGCCCTGAAAACAAGTTTATATCATCCTCACGATGGCTGTAATCCTGCACCTCTCACAGGAGTTTCATAACAGGTCTCATAATAACCAAATTGTAGTGCGGCAACAAAATATAAAGGAGTTTATGCTCTTCAGGAATTAAAAATAAAAGTTGCACAAAATATGAGTCAAACTTTTCTTACAGTTAAGCTTTTACTTTGGTAATTACTGTAATAAGAGTTATTAAGAAAAAAACATCACTGTAATGAGTGCTTATTAACATCATCAAGTGTCCTAGCGTCCTGTTTTATATAGACTTTTATTACACCCACAAGTTGGTGATGTAATCAATACATTTAGGGGTTTAATCATGTTTTAGAATGAAATGTCAATGGTAATTTTCCCATTATGCATCAGAGTGATTCTGTGCAGAGGGTGGTTGGGGTGGGGGCTGTAAATTATAGCCAAGTGCTCAGGGGGGTGGAGGGGGTTAGTGAGGCAGCCACAGTAACAATGATCAAACCAGTGAGAACTTAATTATTTTTATTTAAAGTAGTTGATGTAGTAAATGAGGCTTCGAGCAGACGCCAGCCAGTTTATTTTTAGCGTTACGTAGCATCACAGTAGGGAACGCTAACTTGACAAGTGGCTTGATTCAATTTTATACAGATCTGGTGATTGTTGTAAGCACACTTTTTCAATAACAATCGCTGACCTTGCCATAAACTTATAGCTTCATGTTGGCTGTTCTGGTTCCAAAATAACAGATGAGTAGAATCTGTGTCTTTGATCAGAATCAGACTCATGAAAAACCGGGATTCTTAGTATCTGGTTGTCCACAGCAGAAAACTCACCACAAAAGTGCTTCAATCATTGTCTGAATTATTATATAAACTTATAGTTTTAAATATTCATAAGATATTTGCTTCTACTCAGCTCCCAGAATCCCCCCTGATAAACGGATCTTCACCACCACACACACACCCAACTGTGTGTTTCAGGATGTAGATGAGAGGTGGGTGGAGTCTCTGTATAACCATCACAAAAGCCTTTTTGTTTTTTTTTGTTTTTTTTCTTCTCTTGAGTATATTTTTGTACTGCATAGTTTTGTACTAATAATAATTTTTGATTGTTTCTTTATTAGGGCTGTACCTCTGCTGGGATACCTCCCCCAGGATCTGATCGGGACCCCCATACTGCTTAATATGCACCCGAGTGACCGACCATTGATGCTGGCTGTTCATCGCAAAAGTAAAACATTTTTATTTACATTTCTGAAAGAGACTGAGTTTGTTGCATGTCATTATGTTATATATTATGAATGGTTTGTAAAAATATTTGATTGATCTGCCCTGTCCTCACATTCACCCATAAACACTACTTCCTGTTTCAGTTCTGCAGTATGCTGGTCAGCCCTTTGACCATTCCTCCATCCGCTTCTGTGCAAGAAATGGCGAGTACATCACTATTGACACCAGCTGGTCCAGTTTTGTTAATCCCTGGAGCCGCAAGGTCTCTTTTGTCATTGGCAGACACAAAGTGCGCATGTAAGTATTTTTATCCTTCGTCGGTTCTTTTATTTTTGGCAGCCATTATAAAAAGGTAGATGACTCTGGTGTTTGTGCGTTTCAGGGGTCCTGTCAACGAAGATGTCTTTGCAGTTCCCGCTTTCCACGGAGGGAAGCTGATGGACTCGGACATCCAGGAAATTAGCGAACAGATACACAGACTGTTACTCCAGGTATGTAAACCCACGCGTTGAATTCTAACTCAAAATAGGACTTGTTTAACGGCCCCTTTCTCTACAGCCTGTTCACAACATAGGCTCCAGCGGTTATGGCAGTTATGGCAGCAACGGTTCCCACGAGCAGCAGGTGAGCATCAGCTCGTCCAGCGAAAGCAACGGGAACATCCCTGCCGGGAACACAGCAGAGGAGACGGCCAAGAGCAAGTCATCGAGGACCTTTCAGGAAATTTGTAAAGGTGTCCACATGCTGAAGAACCAGGACTCTCAGGTCTGCCTGCGCTCCTCCTCACCATGGCCACCTAAACATGAACAGAGGAAGACCACTGACAGTAAGTCTACTTTACTGCAGTTAAAGCTGTAATAATCTGTGGTCAATTTAACAGGCTTAGTCACTAGGGGTGCAACGATACAGAAAATTCACGGTTCGGTTCGGTTCGATACTTTAGTCTCACGGTTCGATATTTTTTC
>JAUBOC010000077.1:22910049-22922586 GCA_032275365.1 Anablepsoides cearensis | reverse complement strand
GCCTAGGTGGAGTAGTTGAACACAGATCCACTGATCCTTCAACACAGAGCATCTTCAGAAGACAAGTTTATACAATATATTTAAAAAATCTGTATTGTTCGATACAAGTGTCTTCGGTTCGGTGCGGTGCGGTTCGGTTCGGTTCGATACGGGTACATGTATTGTTGCACCCCTATTAGTCACGTCAGTTTTTAAATATAGAAATCTATATTGTGATATTTTTTGTCTCCCTTCCTGTTTAGCTTCTTCAGCAGCTCAGAGGAGTTCAGCTGTGCGCCCGAAGGACTCTGCGACTCATGTCAGAGACAACACCGGGGCCAGCATGGACGACTTCACCTGCAGAGACCAGACTGTCTGCTCTTACCAGCAGATCAGCTGCCTCGACAGTGTCATCCGGTTAGTTCTGTTTTGTTTTTCTTTTGGTATTACTGAAATCTTTAAAAACGTGTAGCTTATGATCTCCCTAATGTAAATGATTTTTGATTATTAGATATTTGGAGAGTTGTAATATCCCCATCACAGTGAAACGGAAGTACCAGTTCTCCTCAAACACTACCTCATCCAACTCAGATGACGACAAAAGGGGCTCAGAAGATGGCATGCAGATGCCTCAGGGTACACACACAGGTGGGACGACTCACATCTGTACACATAATATACTAAAGTATACTGTATTACATATTCGGTGCCTCACACGGGGCACCATATATGTAGCGACTTGGCAAAAGTGTAGTGCAGGTCAGAAACTGTTAATCCTGTAATCTAAATCGATGAACCCTCTCTTATGATCCAGATGCTTTGATGCTAGATGGTCAGCCAGGGATGTCCAACATGAAAGCGCCTAAGAAGCCTCCATCTGGGGCAGCTGCTGTGGTGGGGGGCACCATGGCACCCCTTACTTTGCCCAGTAAGGCTGAGAGCGTCGTGTCAATCACTTCACAGTGCAGCTACAGCAGCACCATTGTCCACGTGGGCGACAAGAAGCCTCAGCCGGAATCAGGTAAATTTATATAGCTATAGAGGAACAGGAACATCTGCTTGGTGAACAGTAAGTAGTGTTTGATGCTTACGGCTCTGCTTCGTGCTACAGAGATCATCGAAGATGTTGCGGAGAGCCCGGCGCCCCCGGCCGTGCCCGTCAGTCTGGTCTCTCCTCCCAGCCAAGAGAAGGAGGCCTACAAGAGGCTGGGCCTGACCAAGGAGGTGCTGGCAGCACACACCCAAAAAGAGGAGCAGGCCTTCCTGAACCGCTGCAGAGAGCTTCGCAACGCCAGGAGCTTACAGAAGGAATGCTCCTCATATCCGCACAATCAGAGAGGTCCAGCCAACGCTGAAGGTACTGCAAGTTTAATCAAACTCAGGTTTAGATGCCTTACTTAAATTAATATATACATCTGTTGCTTTGTAATAAACGTTTCCTCGCCTCACATGTTTAATTTCAGAGTCATCTGGTCTACAAGGTGCAGCCAAACAAGGCACCACCAGGCCTGAAACGACTGCTAAGAGGGGCAACCGCAACCGAAAGTCCAAGAAGCCACGAATGAAACACCCTGACTCATCAGACAGTGCTGTGTCCAATCGTAAACCCAGACCCCCTCTACAGGGTCTCAACCAGACATCGTGGTCCCCATCTGAAGCGTCCCAGTCAGCTTTTAATGTCTCCTACCCCACCATGGTGCCTGCTTACCCCCTCTACCCCCCGACAGCTGCTGCTCCAGCTCAGGCCTCCCGCCCCGACCCGTCTCTCTCCTCTGCCTTCGGAGAAGGACAGAATGCCCAAGCTCCACCCACCACCACTCCGTTTCCTGCACCTATTGTTACACCTGTGGTGGCTCTGGTGCTGCCCAATTACCTCTTCCCTCAGATAGGACAGTTGAATCAGATGGGCCAGCTGGGAGCCGCGCCGAGGCCGGCCTTTTTCACTGAGCAGACTCCGACGCAGCCAGCGTACTCTACCCAGCAGCCCTTTCAGACCCCGCAGCCGGCCTACCCCATGCAGACACAGGCCACCTTCACCAGCCAGCAGCCGTTCCCCGTGCAGACTGCCTTTTCACCGCAGCAGCCTTTCCAAGCTGCTCAGACCCCCTTCACCACCCAGCAGCCTTTCCAGACTCCTGCGACTCCCTACGCTACCCAGCAGCCCTTCACTGCTCAGGCCTCATTCCCGGTGCAGACTCAGTTTGTTCCTCAAGCTCCGTATCCAGCCCAACCCTTTCCCTACAACATGGCCCCCGAGCTCCCCAAGACCCCCGCCGCCGAGCCCAGGGAGGGAGCAGCCTCACGATCCTCCACCCCTGCCTCCGGGGCCCGAGAGCCCACCACGTCACCGCCACTCTTTGAGTCCCGTTGCAGTTCGCCCCTGCAGCTGAACCTGCTGAGCATGGAGGAGGGGCAGCGCTCCATGGAGCGTCAGGACAGCACAGCGCCCCCCGCTGGAGGACAGTGCAGCGGCACAGCAGCAGCGGCGGTGGCAGGGGAGAAGAACGGAGGTGCAGCCAAGACTGATAATCATCAACAGGTAAGAGCCTCAGAAAACCCCCTGATAATCCAAGAAAGTAACTTTTACATTTAAAACCTGCTTCAACACAAGAAAAGTGTCTAAAATGTAAACATGATTTGTTTTTTCAGCTGGAATCAAGAGGTGACGGTGCTCACAGCGATGGTAACTCCTCATCCTGCGACCTGCTGGACATCCTTTTGCAGGAGCAGGAGGATGCCCACTCTGGCACAGGATCAGCCACCTCTGGCTCTATGGGCTCAGGTCTGGGGTCAGGCTCAGCATCAGGCTCCGGCTCCAACGACTGCAGGACTTCAGCCAGTGGAGCGTCTGGCAGCAGAACAGGTCTGCTGAACAACATCTAATCTGTAGTTTGATAGAAATAAAAATAAATCTCCTCAAGTTTTTCACCCATTTTTTTTGCTCTAACTGTACAGGAAGCAGCAACACCAGCAAGTACTTTGGCAGCGTGGACTCTCTGGAGCATGACCCCAAAGGGAAAGCTAAACTCAGGGATGAAGGCAGCTCTGATGGCAACAAATCTCAGGCCAAAGTGTCCGCTGACGGAGAAGGGGAGCATTTCATCAAATACGTTCTGCAGGAGCCTCTTTGGCTGCTGATGGCCAACGCTGACGATAAAGTCATGATGACGTATCAAATGCCATCCAGGTGAGTGGAGCTGTTTGACCAGTTTTCATCACAGTACAGGTTTCAGGCTGCTCATGTGTGTCTGTCACCAAACAGGGACATTCAGAGAGTCCTGAGGGAGGATAAGGAGAGGCTGAGGCAGATGCAGAAGAGTCAGCCTCACTTCACATCAGAGCAGCGGCGGGAGCTGGTGGAGGAGCATCCCTGGATGAGGAGGGGGGGCCTCCCTGCAGCCGTCAACGTGAAGGTTAGACACACGAAAATGCTTTTAAACATACAGCAGTTCCCTCACCAGCTGCTGGAAGGCTTACCTTTGTGTGTCGTGTGTGTCCAGGTGTGCATGTACTGTGAGGACGCAGCGGCCGCGCCCCTCGAAGAGGACCTGCCCGACATGGACATGGGCGAGCTGGGCGAGGATCTGGGCAGAGACGGTCAGAGAGCTCAGAGCCAATCAGAGGAGTCAAAGCCTCAGTCAGAGCCAGGCTCTTGAACTTTACACGAGGAAGGACACACAGACCCAGACATGGACACACACACATGTGTGCCTGAGCATCTTGACAGCTCGTGAGGATATGTGCTGTTTGTAGGGCTGACACTTGAGGGCAGTTTTCACTGCACCCTCACAGAGTGACGCCCTCATCTAGTATTTTTATCATCTTACACACAAACTACTTTTTTTTTTAAATAAGTTATTTCCTTTTCTCTTCTGAGACAAGGATGGATGAAAGTAATGTATAATATTTGTAATAATGTTATTTTTACAAAGCATTTATCTGAAAACATTCTTATGAAGCTAACCAGCGTTGCTGTTACACACGTGCTGCTTCGCCTCAGGAGCCTTTGACTCCCAGCATGCCTGGTGTTTTCCCCCATCAGGATTAGCCTGGAAGTGTTTATCAGATACTGTTAAAGAAAAAAAAAAAACGACCAGGACTCACACTATGGTGTTGTGAATACATTCGAGTTGTACGACTCTCTTTGGACCAGAGTGTTCCAGGTATCAGTGCAGCGGTGTTAGCTTAGCTCAGCAGCCGACAGAATGAAATGTAGTAAAGACAATCGGATACATGAAATGTATTTGTTAAAGTGTTTTATTTACTTCGTAGGGAGTTGCACATCTACAGCAGATGGTAAAGCTGAAGCCAAATTACTATGGCTGAGACGATATATTAACACTTTAAACTGTAAGCACTACGGAATATTTAGTCACTTTCAAAGTGGGGCTTACTTTTTATGTCGCAGTCTGACGTTTGAGTGTTGTCCCCCCCCCTCCTTAAACTAAATCACTGGTGATATGAAGGAGAGGGAATTATCACGGCTTCAGAACCTGCCAAAAGATCTCTGCCATGTAAAACAATCAGCATCGGAGAGACGATGCGTACAAACCAAGGTTTTAAGGGTATTTTTCTCCTTTTATTTACATTTCCGAACTTTTTTTGTTCATTTTTTTTAAGAAAAGCATAATTCGTGCGAATTACAAAACATAAAATATGTTCTGTTGAAATTGCAGCACATATTATCTGGTTTTGAACAAATCAGTGGGATTTATGCAAAACTGTAGGGTCTCCATTTGCGTTGCTGTAGTAAAATAGGAAGTAGCACATCTTGAATTGCTGCTTTAGGCTTAGTTTTTTTTTAGTTTTTTTTTTTAGCATTGTTAGCATATTTCGACTCCAGGTGGTAAGACTTCGCAGGAGTGTGTGTGGGCGAGTGTGTGCAGCAATACAAACCCTTCAGTACTGTGAAAACGACGTGACTCTGAGGTCAATAATGAGCAGAACTCTGCAGTACGATCAGAAAAACGAAAAAAAAAAAAGTGTAGCAAACTCGCGGATGGCTTTCCCCTCAGGGACAGCTGGGTCGGGCAGGAGCGTCGGGCCGGTGCCGTGGAGGAACGGGGAACAACTGTGGTGCTAACTGCAGAACAGCTGGAGCCTGTGAACGTAACACAGGCTGGACCAAGAGCACCACACTCATTTCATTCACTTTTTTTTGTTTGAATCTCTCGTTGACGTTTTAGAATTTTTTTATTCTATTTTTCTATTTCCCTCATGTGTGTGTGGTTAAAACATACGACAAAAGTAAAAGCTGTTTTGAGTGTTATCTGGGACGAACCCTACCTCTAATCCATCCCAGGTGGTTTTACTGTAAACAGATGTACGTGTGGAGAGAGATGTTTAAATGATTCCGGTGAGAGACGGACCTGTAGAGTCTGCCGACTCCTGCCTGCTTTTTCTGCCTCTGACTGAATGAGCGAATGCACAGGAAGTACTTTAGCAACACTTTATCTCTGTATTTTTATTTATTTATGGGCGAGTATTCACGAACCCTTCAACGTGTGACTGAAAACCCTAAAGAACGCCAGACTGTGGTTTATTCGTTTACGAACTGGATGGATTGAAGCTCTTCAGTGTCGTGCGATTGTTTCAGGGCTCAGCAAACAGGAACTTTTACTTTTTACTGTCCCATGCTGGTCAGCTGTCGGAGCAGTGCCTGCACACAATGACCTTTATCATCATGTAAACTTGTCTCTTTTCCACTGTCATATACTAAACCAGCACAACTCTGTGCGTTTTTGTAGCTGAAAAGACGTGTTGTTTGAAACTTGGAAACAATGTTGTAATAAAACTGCAGTAATATAACCAGTGGGATTTATTGTGTCTCTTATTTGAAGAAGGTTTGTAACTGCAATAAAAAGAGAAAGAAGGAGAAAAAGATGAATTTAATGGTATTAAGCTGTAGTTCTGCACTATTGCAAGTTTATCATCCTCAAACCATCCACAGCAGATGAACAGTGTTTGAGAGTCAGGTAAAAAATCATTAAAACATGATCTGACCCTGCAGATCTGCTCTAAGTGGAAAGTTTGTTTTTTTTAAGAAACAGGGTAACAAGAAAAGACAGGTTGTAAGATGTTTTGATTCCAGTTGTCATCTATTTATTCAGTTCTTACACTTTTTAATAATAAATATGTGATAAAACTACAGTAAGAACAGCTGATAAAACAAACACTTAAAACCAGAGGTACAATGAGCAAACTGATCAATCAAACTCTGTTATCTAACAAACTGGTTTCTATAACTAACATTTCTACTATCTACTAAGTGTCAGGCATGTAGATTTGATCCTCCTCATCCCAATGATTTTAAAAATCTTCACATTTTCATCTCTGGGCTAAATAAAGGAGTCTGGATCTTATTGACATTTGCCGTCCTGTTTTTTTGTCTTTGACTCCCACAAACTGATTCAAACAAACAAACAAACAAACAAACAAACACAAGTTTGTATTTCTATCCTTATAAGGACTGTTCATATACTTCCATTCAATTCCAATTGTTTCTATAGCCTAACCTCAAGGGTGTAACTTTAGATCTATCATTGGGGGGTTATGCTTAAAAACTCTGCATGTCATTTTTCCAATTCTGCTTAAAAATACATATATGACATTGCAATTTTTTTTAAATTGGGTTAAAAACAAGAGAGTTGCATCTTTCTTACTTAACCAGTAAATTTCTATTGTGTTTGAACAAATGATGTTATTTTATTAAGGGGGTTATTTTGACTTGATCAAATTGTTGTGGGGGTAATAACCCCCAACCCTAAAATGGAGTTCCACTATATTAGGACCAATCTTTGGTCCACATAAGGACTAGAGGTCTTGACAAGGTAGGTGTGTATACCAGAAACATTCCTAATATGTAACAAATACAAGTACAAACTTGTCCCTGGTTAAAGCGTACTGTAAGGTGGGCTGGTTCCATGATCCGCTGCACATCATAAACTGTGGTTGTGGCTCTTCATGTACTAAATGAACAAAAATCAAATAACTTGCATCAAATTTCTTCTCTGTTTTGCACCTTTTTCCTGCAAGCAGGTTGTACAGAGACTTCACAGGTTCTGATGGGGTAAATCACAGCCCACTGGTGTCAACACAGTTTCTGAAAATATTTATGCTTCAATTAATTTCCATTGGAGCCAAATTGTATTTCACTTGACCCATGCATCATATTTGCTCTACAGTATATGGAATTTATTTACTTTGGTTTTTATCCGCTAATAACTGCATTTCTCCTGAGTACCACTAGAGGGATCCTGAGTGCCACTGGTGAAGTAAAGCGATGAAGGCTTTATGGGTTGGGCCTACATTAACCACTAGAGATCTGATCAAGACAGAAAAAATACAGTTACTGCAACGGTGGACAATGTCAGGATGTCAAGAACAGGATTCCACCTATAAACCACTGATCATGACCAAAAGAACAATCTTAAGACAAGCAGCAACAATGAGCTTCCTCTGAAGGCTGAGGTCAGTAATAAAACCATTTCCCCTCTGCATTTGCTCCTTTTCATAGGAGGTGGTTTGAGCTGATGTTTTCCTACAGCAGGACAGTCAACCTCAATTACACACGGGGGTCAAAATACAAAACTTGGTCCAAGCCACGAGCCGATCTTTGCATTATTTGTTGAAAAACAAAATGTAAAATAACAAATTGTTCTTGTAGAAATACAAATTACCCTTACCAATAGATTACATTTAGAAAGTCACAGCTTTACCAATCATTTATTGTCTTACTCGCTACCAACAACTTTTAAATCGTTTCTTAGAGATACATCATTTCACAATCCAGCAAATCAATTACAAAACAAAACCCTCACGAAAAATCCAAATATGCCTGTAAAATTAGAAAAGAACACTGAGAAAGATCATTAAAACTGATTTACTGTTGCACTTTTGAAATTAAAATCAAAGATTACTGAAAACAAATCTATTACTGGATGGATTTAGGCCTTCCTGGCCTGACTGTCTCAGGTCCTCAGGGGGAGCTGGAGGGTCTTGGCAGAGAGTTTACTGCTTGGATTTACTTCCTCCACAACTTAACCTCAGATAAGCATTAAAAATGATGGAATAAACATATCAGTCTTTAACTTTTTATCACACTATTAGATACAATGAATTGTTCTTTTAATAATCTAGATAAATTTGGGAACTTAGAACATCAAAACAGAAAATCTAATCATCATTTAGTGACCAACAATCCACCAGAAACCTGTCAGGACTTAGTTTTGAAAACGCAGTTAGGTTACAACACGTTTTTAATTCACCCAAACTTTCCAAACTTTACTCTGATAGATTTTTTTTTTTTTACTTGAAACTAACAGGCAATAGGAAATAAATGCTATAAATCAATTATAAATATATATTTATGCTGTATATTAGCAGAGAGATTATTCTTTTAGGAGTTTTTCAGTTTCCTTTATTTTTATTGTTCTAATTAAATCAGTGGGTCAAACACCAACACAACTTTCACTAAACAGTGATAATATTTTCTGAACTTTTACTCATGTTTTAAATTACATATAATTTAAAAAGGGCTTGAGATATTTTTATTTCCTCCAGCATGAAGTCATTTTACATATTGTTAGACGATAAAAAAAAGAATAAAAAAAATAAAGTTCAGTGCTTTAAAAGAGGATTCAGAACACACACGCTGCTGCTGCTGCTGCTGCAGAGGGGATTGTTCTACATCTGAGAGGGGCCCACAGATGGCAGGATCCCCCCCCCAGGGACCTGTTTCAGGACCATATGCTCTGTTTTGCCGTTGACTCTCTGTCCCAACAACTGTTGCACGGCGCTGACCTTCAACCTCAGGACTGATTCTGAAAGTGGCAGCTGATGTGCTCTGATCCTTTAGGGTGTTCCTTTAACTTGAAGCTGAACGTGCTGACGGGCTGGTGTCTTGTCTTCACAGAGATCTGAGCAGCAAAGTGCTGCAGGTCAGTCACTCAGGTCTGACTGGGGGCTCGTTATCCTGAGGTTCAGCTCGGGTTGTGACAGGAAGGTCAGGCGGTGTCAAATAATCGTCAGATGTTGGGGAAAGAAAGAGCAGCACAAAGAAGGTTTGACTAGTTTCACCCACATCAGGTTAGAACTGGTTCATGCAAATGTTATTTCCACTACCATCAGTTTTATTCCTGGACAAATAATATATCTTGTACATCACCATACAGTATATAATACAAGCATATAATGTGTATTTAGGTTGGTTCTTTATGTTCATAGTAAGATTTAGTATTTTTATATATTTTGTCGTCTCATTCATCAGCCACTCTGTTCCCAGGTGTCTCCACCTCTCTCTCACCTCAGCTCTTCTGTCTGCTGCTGCCTCAGTGCTCCCTGTCAAACTTTTGAAAAGCATTTTAAGTTTGATCCTTTTAAGTCAGGGGTGTCCAAACATTTTGTCACATGGGCCAAAATTATAAAGTCAGAAGGACTTGAGGGCCAAAAATATTTTTCCTTTACCCGCTCAACAATAAACTAAGCATTGAATACTGTAATTAAACAAATAAAGTAGTCAGATTTATTGCTGGAAATGGATGCATAAATTAATCTAGATCCAGAACTTTAAAGGTGTATTGCAGGATTCCCTTATTGAAAGAAATTTTGCAATTTGCTAGGTTTCAATTGGGGAAAAAATAACCCAATTTAGTCAATTCTGATCAATAAAATCAGGATTTAGGTCACTTTTTCGTTGAAATGCTTGCTGCATTCAGACAAACTTAATAAATGAATTAAAAGCTTTTGAGTAGAAGTCACTATAGATTTGGAAGTCTGGTTATTTAAAGACAAATAATTGGTATTGTTGCCAATATTTTTTATTGTAAGCTTTTACTTTGTGATAAATTTGCCCTAATAATAGAAAGTCTCCATCTACATCAAACACCTGTGCCGGGAGGACACATTTGTAAACAAATTAGTATAATACTTGAACTGAAGTCAGGGGCCACACATAATCAGTTCAGGGGCCACAAATGGCCCCCGGGCCACACTTTGGACATCCCTGTTTTAAGTCATGTGTTGGTCTGCACTCTGGGTCTGACCTTTTAAACAAACTAACATTTAACACAAGACTGACAGCAACATTAAGCTTTATGAGTGTTTGCATGAATGGATATTTTTAAATAAGCTTCAACATTTTACTGGACACTTTGATCTTCTCTGTGTTTTGTCTCTTTAAACTCATTGTCCTCAAACTGAGGTGATTCAAAGATCTGTTTACAGCAGATATAAGAGGTTAGTTGGTCATAAAATCTCTCTTCAAAATATCCAAAATATCTTTGTATTTGTCTGTTTAAAAGCAATGCTGCAGCCTTGAGGCACCAACATTGCAAAAAGACCCCCGTTTCCCACCTGTTTAAACTGCTGCCTTCATGCAGGCACCAGACCTAGACCACCAGACTCACAGCTACACACTGTTCTACACACAACTCACAAGTTCACTAGACCGTTACAGTCAGTTTGGGAGTACAGACAGTTTGTTTATTATTCTCAATATGTTCTAAATACTTTATATATTTAATGCTTCAGGCTTGTTGTACTTGAGACTCATTCATTTTCTCTCAATCATTGGATGCAGCTTTTGGCACAAACAGACCAGTTCATATGAAAAATCAGCTTTAATTAGCTGAAACCACTTCTCTTATCTCATTAAACTCATTAACAGAAACATGCCTGCAATTATTTTGCTAAAATATAAATGCAATCATTTTGCACAGTTTATTTTAGGTTGACAGTTTGAATCCCTATGAACTCCATCCTGTCCTGTGGGTTAATGAGGTCAGTGTATGCACGAGAGCCACAAAGAGACCTTTGAAAAAAGTTCTGTAATGTTTTTACTGTCGCTCCCTCACTTTGAAGCTCTCCTGCTGCTTTGATCCCAATCATATGTTTCCTTCCCACTTTCACACCCGGACCCTCCTCCTCCTCCTCATCCTCTTCATCCTCCAGCTCCTCCACAGTTTGAACGTTGACAGTTTCCCATCTTCGGGCATGATTAGAAACAAAATGATTGATTTGTGACTCAATCCAGAATGTTGGCTACAGATATGTACCACAAAAAAATGCAACAAGATCTTTTTTTCTTTTTTTTTAACAAAAGCAACATGGCTGCTTATTCAGAGAGGACCACCACCACCGGGCCAGACAGGATCTAACAGAAGCCTGTTAACAATCAACAGAGGTGAGACTGAAGACACCGCTGGGTGGAGGGAGAGGAAGAGGAGGAGGGTGAGGGGGGCCCTTTCAGCATTGTGATGCTGACATACAGCAACAAGTGGGAACAAACTGAGTCATTTTCAAGTTTCAAAAAATCAAAACATATGAAACTGATGGCAGGTTTATAAATCAAACCAGTTTCTCAGCTGCCTGCAGAGTTTCACATTAACGTCTCGTGTCGAGAAACAATGACGTTCAAGTTGTTTCGGTCAAACCTTATGTGTCGTTTCACGCAACGTTGCAAAGATCTTGTGAGATGTTGGTTTTGGACTGTGTGTGTGAGGACAACTCTCAGCTACTACCAACGGTCAATATACTGTGTTTGTCTCGTGTACAAATACACAAGTTCATCAAAACAAACAACTTTAACAAAAAGAGACAAAATCTCAGTTTTTTTTTTTTTTACATTTTTAAAACACTCAAAAAACAGATTGTTGGATTTACTTCTAACTAAATCCAACCATCTGCGTTGGAGCGTAAGTTAATGAGAGAGTTTGTCTGAGCGGCTCTTCATCCAGTACTTAAAGGGCAGATGGTTTCCAGGTGAAATGATGAAGTCAGGTGGAGCCTCACAAACCTGAGCCAGGTCTTAGATCTCTGGAGGACCTCCTCCAGTGGAGCTGCATCTGACTGGAGTGTTCTCAAGCAGTAATTTTAATCATACAATAAGCTTTTGTTATAACATGATAATACTTTGAGATATAAATCTTATGTGATGCAATGTGTGGCTAATAACATTTAATTTTATTTTTTTAAATCTAAGCTTTTGTCCATTTTTTCCATAAAGGGAGTGAGTTTTTGTCAGGCACTCATCCTGAACTAAAAACTAGAAAGGAGTACAAAACTGGTCATTTTAGATTATAAAACTGAATCTATCAATCTACCCAGTTTCCTTTTACTTGTTTTATTTTACAGCACTTTGGTTGACCTTGTCGCTGTTTTAAGTGTTTGAGAATAAAAGTGGAGAATAAAAAACCAAGTCCCTCAAAAATACTTGCATGTTTATCACATCAAACGTTTCTGTAAATTTAAACAAGTTTTACCCTGCAACAAATGATCCATCTAACCAAGTTTTATGGTTGTATATCCAGCCAAAAACTATTTTTGATCTTGTTTTGAGACTAAAGAACAGAATGTTAGATTATTAATTGTTAGCCTGGAATTTCTTGTCAAAGTCTGCATCTTACTCATAATCATCGACCTCTACACTGCTGCTGTCATACTGTTTAATATTCACTCTGCATACTGCTTTTTTCTGAATAACACTGAAAGAAATTTGCAATGTTCTTTACCCTTTACCTGTTAAGATCTTACACCAGTTAATAATATTGACATGTGAAT
>JAUBOC010000077.1:22847275-22858216 GCA_032275365.1 Anablepsoides cearensis | reverse complement strand
ACAGCTCAGGGGCCGAACATCCAGCAAATAAAGTTATTATGTAAATAAACCAAGTATTACAAAGATCTGTTACCTTTTGAATTAGTTTATTTTGCTGCATTTAATCATGAATATAACATACAGAACCCTATAAAAGTAGTGATAATTTAACAATATCAAAAACAAAAATATTACATTATGCCTCCTTTAACACAAATATTATTTTGACATCTCTGAGTTACCAAATTTTTAAACCAATTTTGTTTTCACTTTCATCTTCAACTGCTTGTAATTTTAACTGTCTTGATTGTTCATAGAAATATTTTTTACCAGCTTCTAGTCATTCTGACGTTTCTGTAGATAACATACATGTCTACATACAACTAAAAGAACTCGTATTAATTAAAGTAGAAAACCAGGGGTTTGGGGTTAAGAGATGAAACAATTATTGGGCCAAACTTTGGTCACTCCGCCAGTTGAATAGCCCTGTTCTAGTCTGTCCCTACTAGGGCTGAAGGATCTTGGGAAATAATCTAATTGCAATTTTTTTTATCTATAGATTGTGATTTAATATGTGATTTATTTTTTTTTAATGTCTTAAGTATTTTTCAACAAACAGAAGCAATAAATCAATCTTTTTTTATAATAAACAAAGTAAGATTTATTTAAAGTACACATTACAATAAAGCAAACAAATCTGTGGCTTTACCTTTTTTACCATTTCTATATATATTTTTTGTTTTGTTTCATGAAACAGTGAACTTCCTAAACACTCTCTGAACTTCACAGGACCGTGTATAAATAAATAGAAAAAATATATAAATATAAAAAATAAAACATACTGCTTTTCAGCCAGTAACATGAAAAAATAAAGAGAGAATAAATATCTGCTTTAACCAACTCGTTATTTTCTAGGAAAATCAAACTCAAGTCACTAGATTACATCATCACCTAATATGTTTGCTAATAATTGGGATCTGAGGAGAGAAGAGAAAAGTGAAGAAAAACACTAAATATGTTTAAAACTGCAATTATACTTATTGAAATAAAAACAATTGACTTCAATGCTTAGATCCACATTACATAAATTATATTTGTGATTATCTTATTGGTTGCTGCAGCACAAGGCAGTTGGACTGGGACCCCTTTAAGAAGGGGGAGGGGCTCACCACAGCGCTCACTGCTTGCAGAGGAAAGGAGAAAAGTGCTGTCGCCAAAGCTTTTAAAAGTCTCCAAAAACACCAGGAAAAGTCGCCAGATTTGTCGCTAGTTGCTTTTTGGGGTCTAAAAAGCAGCTAGATCGAGCAATTATGTCGCTAAGTTGTCAACACTGCTCCACTCAGCTCACTCGGCTCGTAACCAGTCAAATCGCAGCCTGTGCGGTAATAAAATCAAATTTTAACATATCGCAAGATTATCGCAAATGCGATTAATCGTTCAGCCCTAGCCCCTACCGAGCCCTCGCCTGGTGTGGCCGCACTGCGTGCCGCCCGTCTACTACTGTTGTACAATGATGCATCTGCTTGTACTAGTAGCCATTTTCACGTTTCTAAAGCGCTAACATAAATGCTGTGTTGGGAGGGTGGAGCTAACGTAAACAAAAGGTTATGAGAGCGTTGCCAACAGTAGCTTGTTTGTATAAACGGCTCGTTCTGAAAGGAGCTCAGAACAGGCAGAACTGACCAGGTGAAACCTCATTATCTGAAAATGATTTTGTGTATTAAATCTAATAAACATGTTTTGTATAATTAACAGATGTATCCTTGTTCAAGGAACCATAATAGCTGCTCTTTAAGGTTCATCATGTTTAAGCTGAACCAAGGCATAAAATCAATGACAAACAAAATAAAACCCACACTTTTCTGCAAGTAAGATATACTTTTATACCCTAATTTAGACTGTAGGACAATTGACTAATAACAGACAGATCTAAAAAACAGTTTTTATAACGACCAGAGGAAATGAAGCCATACTGTGTCACAGATTCTTTCATCAAAGATCAAAGGGTGGAGTTAATCAGCACCGTGACGCACCTCGTCGGCTTACCCAATCTATTATGAGTTGTTAAACACGGACGACTTGATGAATTAAACAAACGTTCTTGTTTTAATTATTATCAGTGAAAGCTGCTTGTGACGGTTTCCTCCTGCGCCCTGCAGGGCTCAGGTCCATGATTTCAGGCACCGCTGATGGAGAGGCTTAATGGATTTAAACATCCATTTTCTCCATCAGTGCTTATTTGCTGCTGCATTAAGGTTTTGTCCTCAACAATGAAGCTGTGGCCAGATAAGGTTTCTAATTGAACTGGCACATAACTGTGTGCGGCGGCGGCACCTTTTCTCCTCTCTGCCTCTTCTCCCTTCAGCTTCAGCTCCTCAGCGTACTGCGGCTTGTTGGGGAAATAAGTTGTCTAAAAAACATGATCCTGCAGGTTTAATCTGTCTGTCTTTGTGGGCTGTGACAAAAGGGGCATTGCATGCTGTACTCCTCATGACCAAGTTGTCTGTAGCTGTTAGAATCTGCCCAGAGCAGGTTGCACAGATCTCATATGTTTTGAGTAAATTTTTGTTTTAAAACCAAAATTATCCCAAATCAGTTACTTTTTCTTGTTTGGCTACCAACAGCCTGCTTCCACAGTTGTACAGAGAACATGGATTGGACATGTGAAGAAAGAAAACCCAGTAACCCTCAAGTTGTTATTATTATTATTATTATTATTATTATACATCCGTCAGAGGCAGATGTAATTTGGTATAGTCACCATTCATACTGTATGTCCATAAACTTCCTCTTGTCCCGCCCATAACTTCTGATTTGCTCAAGATGATTTACCAAAACCCATTTGTACCGTCATGTCACAGAATCTTTTCAACACACCAGCTCTAAGGTCAAAGTTTATACAAAGTCTTTGCTTGTCCAGTCCATTGCTATAGATTGCTGTATAACGGTTTGTCAATGGGTGTATAACATACAGCAGCACTTTAGAAAGGTCACTATTAAATTTCCTAGTCTGTGAACCCTGTTCATTGACAATGACAATAAAACTGATTCTGATTAAAAAATGGGTTGCCACATAGGGGTGGGCAAAATCCTATCATGTGCAATTAATTGTCAGAAAACCTGTTATGAATTAATTTTTGCCACTTTGCAGTTACTGCATTAATTTATGACAAATATTTGTGTGTGACACATTATCACTATTAGGCACACATGTGAGGAGCAGCTAAACCTAACCCTACAAACATGTTTAATCACATGAAACAATGACATAAACTGGAGTATGAACCAAGCCAGCGTTGGCTACATGCAAGCACAGTTGTCATCTATCAATCAGCTAAAGGCCACAATTTATCGTGATAAATCTTTATTCCAATATTGCCAGCCCTATTGGTATATCTAGATGGCCACCACCATATATGTAAATATACATGTTCCATCCTGGTTATTTGTAGAAACTGCTATTTAGTATTTATATTACTAAACGAGTGTAGTCCCGTTATCGGAGGGTTGCTGGTTTGATCCCCCGTTCCAGCAGTCTTCGTCGTTGTGTCCTTGGGCAAGACACTTTACCCACCTTGCCTACTGATGGTGGTCAGGGGGACTGGTGCTGGTGCAGGGCAGCCCTGCCTCTGTCAGTGTGCCCCAGGGCAGCTGAGGCTACACTGTAGCTTCCCACCATCAGTATGAATGTGTGAATGACTGTAGTGTAAAGTGGTTTGGGGTCTGATGGGGCTTGATAAAGCACTGTTTAAATACAGACCCTATACCATTTACAATTTAAATATATAGTCTTCTCAAATGATTGGTGTGGCCAAAGATTAATCAATGGTGGGCAAGGCCACCTCTGGTCACCTCATGGCTCCGCCATTACACCTGGTGGTGGATAAAATTGATTCCTTTGCTTGCCTGGTTCAATTTACACAATGAAAACTACCTCAGACCTGGGGCAGCTGTGGTGGAGTAGTTAGGGGAGTCGTCCTGTAACCGGTAGATTGCCGGTTCAGTCCTCTGTTCCAGCCGCCTCAGTCGTTGTGTCCTCGGTCAAGACACTTCACCCGCCTTGCCTGCTGATGGTGGTCAGGCGCCAGTGCATGGCACTCTGTCAGTGTGCCCCAAGGCAGCTGTGGCTACAATGTAGCTTACCATCATCAGTATGAATGTGTGTGAGACTGCAGCATAAAGCTCTTTGGAGTTTCTGTAGATTTGATAAAGCACTATATAAGTTCAACCCATTTACCTCTTTTATTAATTACAGTCTAACTCAGGGATGGACAATCCTGGTCCTCGAGGGCTGCATCCCTGCATGTTTTACTTGTTTCCCTGCTACAACACACCTGATTCAGTCACTGAATTACCTCCAAGTTCTACAGGAGCCTGATAATCAACCATTCATTCAAATCAGGTGTGTTGGAGCAGAGAAACAAGTAAAAACATGCAGGGCTGTGGGCCGATTGCCCACCCCTGGTCTAGAATGAAACGTTCTTGAATATGTTGAATCAGAGGCATTAAGCTTAAATTTACCACAAATCAAAGAGTGCACACTCTTTAGCAATAAAGGTGAAGCTCACCTGTGGTTGTAGTTTTCACTTCATCCTTTCCATCATTACCATCCATCCATCGTCTTTACTTGCTTCTTCTTTTCAGGGTCACTGGTGCCCATATCCAGCAGTCCCTGTGTGAGGGGAGGGGTACACAATCCATCATAGAGACAACCAGTCACACTCTCACTCACACCTAGTGACAGTTTAGTTACCAATTAACCTAACAGGCATGTTTTTGTCTGTGGGAGGAAGCCAGAGTACCCAGAGAAAACCCACACAGAGAGAACATTTAAACTCTATCCAGAAAGATCTCCGGACAGGATTCGATCCGACAGCTGTACCAACTCAGCCACAGTGCCACGTTTAAAACAACTTCTGCATAAAGTATTTAAATATGTGCACTGTACCCATCTCTATTAGATATTTGGTATCTCCAGTTCGCCTAGCTGAAACAAACAAGCAACATTCAGTAAACAGTAGATGTGGGACTGCATTTCATTTTCTCGTCGTCTTCCAGGGACTGACCGCCTACCATGACATCGCTCTAGACAAGTGCTACGTCATTGAGCTCAACACCACCATTGTGATGCCTCCACGCAACTTTTGGGAGCTTCTCATCAACGTTAAGGTAATGCAGCTGCAGTTGTAGCAAAGTAGCTGAAGTCATGTTTCATTTATAAGAGCGTTCACCAGGCTGAAATATATGATCCTCTAGACAGAACGCTTTCATTGTGCTTGTTCTGTTTGCTGCTTTAAAGAAGGGAACATACCTGCCTCAGACTTACATCATCCACGAAGAGATGGTGGTGAGTGGCAAAGTGCACAACATGCGTCAGCTGGGACCTTTTATCTACCGCCTGTGCAACGGGAAGGACACGTACCGCCTGACCCGCCGGCTCACCCGCAGACGTACGTTTGCTGAAAATAAAAAAATAAAATAAAAAAACGTTAAATCTTTTTCGGGTGGCTTGAGTTTCTGATTTCTGTTCCGTTCCAGGCATCAACAAGCGAGACGCGAAGGACTGCCACCACATCCGCCACTTCGAGAACACCTTCGTGGTGGAGACGGTTATCTGCGACGAGGCGTAAGCACCCGGGTCCCACCTGATGGCACATCTCCACTCACCTCTCCAGCCACTGTAGCATCCACCTCTGGATCTGATCACATCTGAGTTGCACTTTACTTGTGATTTGATGTACTTTGTAAAAGATTTGTCTGTTTCTTGTTTGTTTTTTAGTTTTGTTTTATCATGTGTTGTATTTACCCTGAAGCGGTGATGCAATAGTAAGTCGTTGGTTCTGTCACAGGATTTTTTCCATGTAGCAATTAAGCCAATAATAAAGGGTCATTTCAACATCTCTCCTCTTGGTCTTCGGGGGATTCGTACTGTATGATGGTTACTGTCTCCATGTGCCGTCAAGGCGACCGTGCTTTGGGTTCCTCTGAAGTCCTGAGGGTTACTTTGTGTTTCTTAGATTTACTGACAGTCATTTGTGGAAATTATGAGCTTTGCTTACTTAAATTTAGAAATAAAAATTGGCTAAGTTCTGTTTTTCTGTTGTGTGCGATGTAAACATGTAACTGCTGATGACTATCTGCTTGCTTGCATTATCTCTTGCCTGTTTGTTGCTTCCTCGCTCTTCTTTCTGCCTTTTATCATAAAGACTACATTCCCTAAATAACATTTTGCTACTTTTAAAACTCATTTATCTCTGTTGCTCCTGTTCTTTTCCTTTTTTTGCCCCTGATTATATACGAGTCATTTTGCAATAGTCTCCTTTACTTTGCATGTGTTCATCTTTAGTCAAAAAGACACTCTTAAAACATTTTTTTCTTTGTGAAACGTTAAAGCCTTAGCCCAGAGCTACAACCTGGGCTAAAGTCAACACAAAGGGAGCACATTATCTGATATGTTAGCTTAGTAAAACTTTGATCTGTATATTTTATCTGCAAATGACACCTGTCTGTGAAGTAAATAAAATGGACTTAAACTAAGAAAGTTGGTGATTTGTTTCTGGACAAACACAACATAAACACATTTACTGGTAAATGTTTTGTGGTTTCCCTTATAATCTCTGTGGCTGCACAGTGTAGCAGCGGCACGATTCAGTCCCAAAATTTTAGTATAAATCTTTTAAAATTATAACTGATTTCAGCACATCCACTCTATCAATTTTGAAAACTCATATTTGAAAACACAAATACAAAAAAATGAACGTGCAGCTTGATCACATCCAAACTCATTGATTTCTATTATATCGGAGTTTAGAGTTTACCTTCTCATATCTCCTACATAAAACAGAAGATTCATAAAAAATGTATATGATGACCAAATACTTTGGCAAAAATCCACAGACTCATCTCTGCCCTATAGGTCGACCTGGCACAGCTTCAGTCTTTTATTGAGTGATCCCACTTTCAGCTTTGTTCCCACTCAGGTTCCAAGAAAACCAAATCAAGCTGAAAGATTTGACCTGCTGGTCACTGATTGGCCAGAGAGTGACGTCAATTATGAGAGCCCACCAATCAAATCCACCAATTTTAATAAGAGCTTTTAAATCCTTCCTTTTCCCCAGACATATATAAAATACTTAAAATAAATAACTAAGAAAAATAAAACAACTTTTACAGAAAATGACTTTAGTAAAATTTTATTTCACTGATAAGAAAAGTCACAAAACTGCTCAAATTAATCAGGGAAGTAAAAGTACTTTTAAACTCTAAGAAATGATGTGTTGAAAACTGATTTCACCAAACAGAGTTGAGTAAATTGCCTTAACTTCGTTACATAAATTGGTTAAATAAATTCAACACAAAAAGTAAAAAAAAAATCATGTAATGAAATAAAAGTAAAAGTTATATTAAAAAAAGACTTAAAATTACAAATCCTCAACAAAATTACCAAGCATGGAGCGCCAAGTGCAAAATAAAATGTAGGAATTTTGCTAACACATTTTTTTCATTGTTTATCTCAATTTTCTAGTGTAAAATCCTAAAAATATTCCACTGGTATTGTATTGTAGGCAGGAAGATGACGAGCAGCATGTCACCAGGTTGATCATGAGGACAGAATTGGGCGATCTGAGGCCGTGGTGGCGAAGCAGGATCCAGAGCCACGCAGCATTGAGAGGCAGACCGAGCACCAAAATGCAGCCAAAAACACAGCATAAAACAGCTTCATGATTCTAGTTTTTCTATTGGAGGAAGAGAAAAACGTTCCTGTGTCTGATAAGCGTCAGCTGAGAACTCCATCTGAAAAGTTCCCCTCTTGGTTTTTAATCTACATGAAGTGTGAAAAGGGTCGACGGAAACAGGAAATGTATGTGACAAGATGTGAGTTATGTTCTCTCACGTACGAGGTGTCAAGTGTAAAACAAGGTGTTAAAAAAAGTGTCACTAACACAAAAATTTTTCATTAATATTATATTATTTGTTAGCTCACTGTTTTTACATTTTACTAATTTTTAAAATAAATTTCAAATTTAAATGTTTAAAATATATGAAATTATTAAATCCAAAACCTAAATGTGTAAAAGTTAAATCTTAAATATTAAAGTTTGAAGTTCACATTTAGGTATCTTGGAATGGAACGCAGCCTTTGCTGTTGGGGTCTGCTCATGTTATGATGTCATCATCCTGAGACAATAGCAACTTCTAACACGGCTATCACTGCTATAGCTTTGCTACAGCAGTTATGGCTGGTCTCTGAGCTAGAAAATGGTTGTAACATAACAAAAAGTACTTTATATAATCAGTATTTACTTTTATGACAATCAATTCAATTTCTTGGAAATTAAGTATTTATTTTATTAATTTACAGCCATGGACAGCTGGCGTCTGTTGGGCATGGTTTTCCGACCCTGGCCAGGTTAAAATGAAATCATCATTCTTTACTCAGTTTGGTTGATAAAACCAAATCTGAAGATGTCTTGTCAATTTCAAGACAAACTCTATTTTTTTCTTCTGCCAAACTAGCTGCTTACAGCAGATGTTACAAAATGTAATGATTTTTTTTAATATTCCCGAAGATTAAATTAAAACAGACAGTAGTGCCAGCTTGACTTCACCTGCCCAGGACAGGTCTAATGAAAAACTAGGTCAAAGTTTGACTCTTAGAAAACTTTTACAGAACAAAGTTCAGTTCAGTTAGGAGGTGGGGTTAAAAGGTCATGTTGGAAGAGAGGTCCTTGATTTGACAGATGTTTGACACTTACAGTTGCATTTTTTCAAATATTTCTAGAAAGTTTGGGAGTTTTTGTTATTTATAAATCAACTGTAAAACCACATAAATGAATAAGATAAGACATGCACTGTCATACAAAGACCAGAAACACATTTGTGGTTGAATGATTTTACACTGATGAAATCCTTTAATCCACACAGCAACTAACAAGCCTTAAATAGAAAGACAAAAAAGCTACTAAATTGAACTTGAATGATTCATTCTAAAGGCCAAGTTGCTTTAATAACTGCTTTTATAACTTTTACACTTTGGTTTAAACATTGTTCTAGTGTTAAAAGAAAAAAATAAACATTTCAGCTATTATTATTTTACATTATACATACAACAAATAACTCACTGACTGTACATTATTATTATTATTGATGATGATATTAGTGCAACAAAAAAAATATCTTCTTCTACATATTTTGCATAAATAACTGGCAGTTTTTGTATAGCGCCGTATAAATAAATACTTGATTTCCATTCAGTGCCAAACAACTTTATTTGCAGAATAAATCAAGGTTTTTGTATTTAATGAAATTTTCTGGTGTGGTTCTGTGGAAAGGCTATTACCAGTTATTATCTTACCTGCTGTAGATAACTTAATGATTGGCTTTTGGAGAAATACAATTTAGGTCAGATTGGACTGATGAACTAGTATCTAAAGCTTAGAAACAAATAAGACCAAAGTCAATTGTTGCCACCTTAACAAAAGCTAAAACTAAATGTATACCAAGTTTTATGCATTTAAATTCAGTCGAGTTTTTGTTTTTTTATAAACTGTCACACCCTGCCAGTGCTCTATTTCCTGTTATTTATGACATTTCTTCATAACCTCATATGACCCCACTGTCCATTTAAATATATTTAATCCTAATTTACAGCAAGAACATTTTTTTGCACCAGTTAAAGCAATTTAACATTTATTATATTTGTTCATTGTTGTTGGCTATAAATGTATTTTTTAAAGTTGTTTTTCAGGTGCACCTTGGACTCCTTATCTGATCTACAGTAATTATTCTAATGGCTGTTTGCAGCTCGAGCAGCTGCTCCTCTGTAGCAGGAGTGGTGCTTCTTGTGGGTTTCCTCTTCTATGAGCTGAAATCATCACAACATCTCTCGTATTTGTCTGACATTTATGAAGCTGCAACTGGCTGATCACAGAGATACTGAGATGAGTTTCAGAAGAAACGCCTGTAATGGTCATTACCTTCTTGTTCAGAATGCATGGGCCCGTACAGCATCACAGCTCACTTTGGTTTTATAGCAACAGATAAAATAAAGTTTCAGAATGTCTCATACAGAGCTCTTATCAATCACAGTTTATTGCATTCAAACTATGAGAAATAGATAAGGTTTTATTTTAAAGATCCATTTTATCTTTTTAAAGAAAAAAAATCACAACACACAAAAACACTCTTGGTTTCAAGATAAATAATTTCATTGAAACCACTCCTATTTATAACATTTTATCCTGGTCCAATGTTCTCACCATCACTGCCAAAACAAAACAGTTTTGTCTGGCCTGATTTATTACGTGGCAGAGCAGATCAGCTCCTTCTGACCAGACAGAGGCGACCTGTCTCACCTCCCCTTTCACTCCTTTGTGTTATCACCATCAGAGGATACAGAACCTCACAGAAAAACATTTAGAAGAAATCATCTCCTCTGAAATAACTGCTCTAAATAACACAAAGTACACCAAACACACTGCTATTATCTTACATAATAAAAAGGTTTTAAGGTTTTTCTTTGAGCTGTTCTGAAGACAAATTTCTTTTTATTAGAAAACACAAAAAACGAATCAACTAATATCTTTAACTTATTCGATGTTGATCACTTTTTCACTTGTGTAGGAACGAAAAAAAACTTTTCAACTTTTTTTTGCTTTTGACTTTGTTTAAACAACCTGAAATATATTTTTTAAACTTGTATTTTTTGTCGATTTGAGTGAGAAAATCAAATTTGTCTTTTCAAAATATCCTTACAGAAACAATTAATCAATAAAATAATAGAATTATGAACCATAGTAGCAGAGTTGTAAAGTAACTAAGTACAAATACTTCTTTACTGTACTTAAGTAGAAATTTTGTGTATTTGTACTTTACTTGAGTAATAATTTTTCAGCCTACTTTTTACTTCTACTTCTTACATTTTTACACAGTTATCTGTACTTTCTACTTATTACATTTTTT
>JAUBOC010000077.1:22777669-22788521 GCA_032275365.1 Anablepsoides cearensis | reverse complement strand
GAAAATAACAACATTAAGGAAAGTTCAAAGAATGTTCTAGCCTAATGTTCACACCTAACGTTCTGAGAACCAAGCAAGAACTGCACACCATAACGTCAGGTAAACGTTATAAGTTAACCAAAATGAAACGTTCTCAGAACGTTCTTGGTTAGCTGGGTAATTTGTTCATTCAGGTTTGTTTCAGGTCACAGAAACTTCTCATTTATATTTGCAAGAACCAAGAACAAGATTATCTGCATTTCCTAATTTTCACCAGAAAAGAGACTGTTTTTGAACATGACCCTGCCAGTGATGGTAAGTATAAAATTAACGTAGGTGAAACCGTTCCTGGGAAGTGGTTCACGAGTAGAGATCTGAAGAATGATGTCACAGTCCTGCGCACCCATCAGGATGTAGGAACGTTTGAATCAAACTCCGATGACAGCAGCTGTTTTAGAGGTTCACAGAAACGGGGGGGGGTTCAATGAATTTTAAAGCCTGTGCTGCCATTACTCATTTTAAAGCCGCCGTGTTTGTGAATGACTCAAAACAGTTCGTTTTCAACATCAAACCGTGCACACGGACGGTTGCCGTTCTGCTTTGAGCGATCGATAATGATATCACATTTCCTTTTCTGAGCACAGGAGGCAGAGAGAGAAGAAGGCAGCTGGTTGAGTCACAGTGAGCCTGTGTAAAATAATGCATCGGTCACACCACAGCCTCAGAGCGCACAAGTTAATAAAAACTCGCAGGAAGTGGCTCACAGGCACGGTGTGTACACAAATAAGTTCACTCTAAGTCACTAAAGGGTGAAAAGAGACGTGTGGCACGGCAGCAGAGACCGAACAGAACTCTCTTTACAATCTGTCTTTGACGTCAAGCTGAAGTTTTATCAGAGAAGTCAGACTACAACCTTCTACATGTCACAAGTTTTAAGCTTCTGGGCACAGAAAAGACAAAAAGAAAAGAAAAATCCTTCCTCCTGTATGGATCAGTGACTTGACTCTGCCAGTCAGTGTTTTGCATCGTCTCAGTAAGCGACCTGCATGTCACAGTTCAAAACAAACACATTTCAGTTTGTTACTCACGGCGCGTCTCTGCAGCTGAAATCTCCTTTCTGAAGTGTCATCTTTTCTGCTACACACCCCGTTTTATTCAAGGCTACTTCTGCATTCAGCCTGAAAGCACTCTGCTGTGTTCTGAGACCAGAAAAGGGAACTGCTTTCATATGTGTGGATTAGGAACTTGTGCCACATGCAGCAGTTTTTTTTTCTTTCTTTTCATTTTGGACATGTACAAGCTTCTTGGTTTCAGAGACTGGACTGGAGAAGCAGGGAAAAAAAGAGCTGACAGTGATAAACTGAGCTGAGCTGCACAGAAATGACAATATACTGACCATGGCAAAATCATAAAGACTTAGAAAAAATGGTTCATGTTTTTATTACCTCTTGGATTATTGTAAATCTTTGTTAGCTGGTTTAGATGAATCATCTCTACATTACTTACAAAGTGTCCAGAATGCAGCAGCTCATCTAAAAGGTACTAAAAATATGAACATTTAATCTCAGTCCGGCTTCCTGTCCACTTTGAATTGAGTTTTTAAAGGTTTGGCTCTATCATATTTATCTTCTTAACATTTGCACTCCAGTAAAAGCACTCCGGTCTACAAATGATGTCCATAAATCCAAAATAAAATCTGGAGGTGATCAAGATTTTGCAGTTGCTAATCCAAAATTGTGGCAAAGTTTTTTTACATACGGTCCGCTGAGAGCATTGAGGATCTTAAAGAAGACACGTCGTGCTTTCAAATCCTTCTTCACGTTTAAATCCTTCAGTTGGGGTCTTTATAAAGTGGAACTGCAAGGCTTTGGTCTGATTTCCTCCTGATTGTAACTCCACAAGCCCCTCTTTCACCCCTTTTCTGAGGAGTGTCTCCGATCAACTCGTTTTGAGGCTGTCTCTTTAAATCCGAATGAGGTGGCTCATGCCCCGCCCCCTTCTAGCTTCCAGAGCGGTCCATTCTAGTTTCATAGATGGGTTTATTTACTGGCACAAAAACCTTTATTTATATATGAAAGATGTCAACAAGAGAAAACCTGTCCAACCAGCCTTGCATGTTGGAGCCAGAGTCTGACCCAGAACCAGAGTCTGACCCAGAACCAGAGTCTGACCCAGAACCAGAGGAGAATCAATACGAGGAAGTCCAGACCTTATTTAGAAGTTCCGTCGCAAATACTGTGACATAACAGTTTAGAAAATGTTACGTGTCAAACTCAAGGGTGACTTCCACTTGTACTTATTATAGTATGAAAATAGTTTTACATTTATGCATCAATGCAACAAAATAATCATATTTAACAAGTGAAAGATAATAAAACTGAGCTGCTGGATTTAACTGTGGCTCCCTGAGTAATTTTGTTGAATGTTTCTGTATTAATGTCTCAAAATAAGCTGCTTTAAAGCCAGCATTGACCATAACCTACTATCTCCCATAATGCATATTGATTATATAATATAATTATATAATGGGAATTCCCTGTTGGAAAGTGGGAAAGTTCCACATTCAAGATGGCAGCTACTCACTACAACTCATCAGTGAGTAAAACTCTCTTTTACTTTTAATAGTATTTCTGTAATATTCACTGAGCTGATGTGCATTTTAATAATCAGTTTTAGTTGTTTAATGAGTTATATAAATAAATGTGATGAAACCTTTATTTTGCAACTTTCCAAAGCTGTTCAAAACTCAGATGCAGTTTTTATTTTTTTGTTGTTGTTTTTTTTGTCACGGCAAGGTTTAAAGATTATTTTCTGCACTTTAAGCAGAATTTATTTTCATTTTCTCTTTCAAAGGTTGAGCTGGTTTTGGTTTTAATTTTGGTGAATTTAAGGAGCAACTATGTTAAGTTGTGCATCATTTTCAGGCAGCTTCTTTAATTCAAGGTAAACAGGTCGATTAAAGAGACATCGGTGACTCTGAAGAGTCAGTTTTACTTGCCTATAAGACAAGTTACTGAACTTCTGGAAGCATAAAAAGGAGACGTACTCAGAGGACAAACAAGGCTGGAACAATCAGCTCACCCCAGCAGGTGTCCCACAGAGGACAGTCTGGGCCTTCTCTCGGTCCCAGGGTGTCCCGGGACACCAGGCTTCCTGGCAGCCCTTCAGCTGCTCCAGGAGGGACAGTCTCTTCTTCCTGCTGCTCCTCCAGGGGATGGCTGTGGTCCCATTCATCGGACTGTGGACTGCCCTGGAGGCCAGCATGTAGGTTTCATTAAAAACACAGAAAATGTTGATATTTTACAAAGACATTAAGATTCTCTGAAATGAGTAGAAAAACATAAAAAAATGAGTTTTTATGTTGCGTACTCACATGTTCTCTTTTTCTTTCTCTACTCACACATCGCTCTTCTCTTCTTCTTTTTTCTTTTTTTAACACGCTGCAAACTGTTGCTTCAGAGCTCAAAATACCATCAGGGCCAAAACAGGAAGTTCACTTTCTTCTTTGAAGCACATCCTCAAGAACTTCCCTGATGTAACTAATCAGACTTTCTGCACAATTCAGCTTATTGCTGGTAATCCTGACACGACCTCTTCTTCTTCTTCTTCTCCTTCCTGTTCATGCTGGCATTTAATGAAGTTTCAATTCCATTTAAAAAAACTGACTGCAGCTTCTTTCACCCTCCCCTTTCCTTCAGTCTGCCTGTGGTTAACCAGACTCTGCGCACCGTGCACGCAGTGAAAAGATATTGCATGTTCTCCACAGAGCAGCGTGTGATTATTTTGGCCTGGCTGCAGCTCTGGCTGCGTCTTCTGCTGAGATGTGGTGGCTTTTTTTTTTTTTTACTTTTTCTGCCTTTCAGAGAGCACATGCTGAAAGTTCCTGTCACCTTAAATATGACAACTTAAACTCTGCAGCAGGGGGAGAAACTCAAACAATGTTCAGTTAAAGATGCTTTTGTTGCAGATGGAGGGGGGAGGTGTCGTGGCTATTTTCTGAACAAGCTGGGTGCTTGTTCTTCTGCAGGTCTGCTTGTTACGGAAACCACACACTGAGGTGTTGTTGATAGGTCACTATATGGCAAGAAGACGTTTTGTCTTTTATAACAAAAAAGATGCTGTCAAACTTACTTTATCTGCACAACGGCAGATAAAACAGGTTATTAAATGGATTTAATAAACTGTTTGTATCAGTTTATGAGAAGCTGAGTTTAAATCCATTCAAACCCTGATTTATTAACACCTCTGGTGTCAACACTGAATTATCTGCAGCAAAAATAGGTCTTGTTTGTCTGTCTAATAAACCATCAGCACCAGTTTTTCTGCTGCACTAAAGAAAAACATGTCACCTTTATAAACTGTAAGAAAATATGGAATCGCTACCATCTTGGAAAAGATGCAAACTTTGTAATTTTCCCTCATCACCTCTGTTTTTTACCAGCTTGTATTATCCTCTAATAAATGGACCTAACTAATAAACTGTACGCTTCATCACTCTGTCTCTAGTTGCCTCTTGTTGCTGTTGTCAGATCAGATCTGCAGGCTGGAGACTCATCATCAACCATTTTCTCTCCCATCACAGATTTTTAATTAGATCAAGATCCAGATGTTGACATTATAAACTTAGCCCAAAAAGTAAGAACATGTCTGTTTGGTAGATTATTTCTTTGCTGTAACAAGGCTTTATGGCAAAAATATCTTATAATGTTGGAAAGCCTGTTAATCACTCCATTATAGTGTCATATTTATAAGGAACATGCATTAGTGGGATGAGCAGTAGAGCTGAGTATGTGGGTTGTGCACATAAAATAATGGCAAATCCAGGTGCTGCCAATCAGCTGCCTGGTATAAAATGTGTTGTCAAGAAGCATTGTTACAACAAAGAAATAATCTACCAAACACAAATTTCATTACATTTTATGCTAAGTATGTCACAGTTGTCACACGCTTTGCCTTGTGGCTGGATGCATTATTACCAAACATCCCTGGAACCAATGAAATAAGAGAGGTTATGTCCCCACAGTAACCCTATGAAGGGAGGGTCCATCAAAACTCATGGACTGAGCAAATAGAGCGTTGATCAAATTGAAACCCTGGAGGCTCTGAATGAGCTTCTGCAGAGACGAGAGGACCTGTTCATGAGACCGTTATAAACTGCACATGGGCTTCAGAAGAGTGACAGGAAGTTCAACTTAAAGAAAGAGTAAAGTGCTGGGAATATGTCAAAACGCACAATGAAGATTTCCCAAACATGTGGAAGAGACAAAACTAAAATAGAACTTTTAGCTCAGCACTATTCAGATAAATTGCTGAGGGTCAGAGTTACTCAAAGCCATCCAGGGTGGGCGGTTGTTACCAGAAAACAGTAGGGGAAACACTGCACTATGTATACACTGCCAAAAATATCCATCTAATCAAGTATTACAATCTTACATCCAGCCAAAGGGTATTTTTGATCTTTTGAGATTGGTGTACTAAGCAAGAGCAGAATGTGTAAAATTATTAACTCTGTTAACCTGAAGTTTTTTTTTTCCTTATTTCAAAAAGTCTTACGAAGTGCAGCTGTCTTACTGCACTGGAATATTATTTAACTTAGTTTAAGAAGATTCAGACTACAATCTGGTATTTTTAACTGTTTTTAAATTTTTCCAGTATAAAAGAACAAGTATTAAGTTATCTTTAACCCTTTAAATCTGTTTATTTTGCTGTATTGAATCATATATTTTAAATTTACAATTGATTTTTAATCTATTTTTATATCAAACAATGATTTATTTGAAAATATTTTTTAAATAAATGTAAAATATATTTGAGGGGGGTGGGGCAGGGTCCTGTTTTAAGCCATGGAGGACATTATTATCAGCATCATGCTGTGGGAAATGATTTTTTAATCTGCAGAATTTGGAAAACCTGTCAGAGAAAATGGAAAAATGGTGCAAAATACAGCTTTGAATTAAGAGAAATTCATACTTTTGCAACTCAGCAGGATGTTTACGTGGACTGGATCATAACTGTCGTGAAAAAATGCTTCAATAATTAGCATCAACTAAAGAAATTAGAAATGTTTTCCAAAGAAACAAACAGAATCAAATTATCAGTTTAACCAAAGTAGTTTATTGAAGAAGTTTGCATTAGTTTCTTTAATTCTTACATGTTATGTTGTCTTTTTTATCACACATCCGTTTATTTTCTTCCACCTCAGCTTGTCATGACAAAATGTAGTAATATACATCATTTTTCATCAACTGTGCCTGTTTATTCTCCTTGAATTCAAATATAAATAAAAAATGAACCAGTCGAGGTTCATTTTTTACATGTTTTAGCACACTGTGGGGTTTGTTGTTTCATGAGAATTATTCTGATTAATTCAAAGCTGCTTTTCTAAAAGGGAAAATGACGATTAACAGTCACAGTTCACCCTGATGCCAGATCATAAGAACAAGTTCACCAACCAGGAAGTTGAGAATCTGATGGAAACAGAACATTTAAACTTTAACCAGTAAAAAACCTGACATCTAAAATAACCCAGCCAGCCACCTTCAATCCAAACGATGTTTAAAATAAAGCGGTGATGAACAGCAGCTCACATCACTTCACACTTCTGTGAAGGTATGAACCACGTTCCACACAACCGTGTGGTTAAAATCTATAAATGTAAACAGTGAGCTGTAAGCACAGAGAACCAGCTCAGCTCAGACATGTTAGTAAAGTGCAAATGGCCCAAATCAACTGAATTCTGCCACTCAGAGAAGAATTAAAAGCTCAGAGATCAGAGGGTGACAGACTCTCAGTGTCTGATTCTTATTTTAAACGGTGGCACTGTGCCAACAGACTTTATTAAAGCTCAGGAGCTCTGAGTCACGCCTCTGCTTCGGGTGGTGGAGCAGCTGGAGCAGGACTGGCCTCGGCTGCAGCTCCTTCACTTTCCCCGGGCTTCTCCTTCTCCTGCTCAGCCTGGCTGTCGATCCTGGCGTGTTCCGTCTTCACCAGCTCTTCCAGCTCCGCCTGCAGGGAGAGCGAAGCATCGTTATGACTCATCGGTCTACGATGTCCGACCACAGCTTCACACTGAATCAGCTTCTCACCTTTTCTTAGACCTTTTTCCGCCAATATGACCTCATGTCTGTTCTATTGTTCCGTCTCATCTGATGAAGGCAGCTGCATAATAATGAAGCTAAACGCAACCTGTTCTTTCTGCTGCTTTATACTGAGGTCAGACTGAACAATTTGTTAGGAACAATATGTCTGCCTGAAACTAGTTCTCAGATGTTGGACTGATAAACACGACTGTTTGCTGTAAGTGTATCTCTGTTCATCTTCAGGCCAAACGCACGGCGCTGACAGGCTCAGTGGTTAGCACTGATACATCCTTCAGTCCCTGGTTAAAACCTGGGGTCTTTCTGTGTCTCAGTGGGTTTTCAGTACCCTGGTTTCCTCCCATAGTCTAAAGGGTAAATACATAAAGGTTGGTGGTGAGAATGTCGTGGTTGGAACTGGAAATGGAGAGTCGTTTTAGCCGAGGCTGAATGGAGGAGAACCACACAGAGGCACGCCAGTGAAGAGGAGGCTTTAGACTTTTTAGTCATGGTGCAGTTTTACTGCCAACAACTAAACTTTAACACAGATATCAAACCAAACCTAAACATGCAGCATGAAGGACTATAACCTGACATGACTTTCTGACCACCACCTTTAATCTTTTGTGAGTCATTGTAAAAAAGAAAAATAATCAATAACATTTCTGTGATATTTTACTTTTTAAATGTATTTTATTTCTAGTGATCATTCTATAAACTGAATATTAATTTGAACTCCAGTGTTAAAGTAACTATTTATCCTCGGTTTTCCTCCTGAACACATGAGAACGTGACAGCTGCACGTCTGTTTGTCCCGACGTCACTCTGTCTAAGTAAACAATAGGGGTGCAATAATACATGTACCCGCACCGAACCGAACCGTATTGAAGACATTTGTATCAAACAACACAGATTTTTAAAATGTATTTTATCAACTTGTCTTCTGAAAACGCTCTGTGTTGAAGGATCAGTGGATCTGTGTTCGACTTCTTCACCTTGGCTGCATTTTTGAGCGCAGATCCATTGAGAAACTTGCTGTTTCAGCAAGATTTAATTTAAAAACTGGACTTTTGAGGTTAAAGAAATGTTAATTATTAATTTCAATAAATTGCAAGTTAAAAAGGACATGGCAATTTTTCTTTTTTGTTTCGAAAAAATATTGAACCGTGAGACTAAAGTATCGAACCGAACCGTGAATTTTCTGTATTGTTGCAGACATAGTAAACAAGGATCTATTTTCCCCAGAAAGAAATAGTTTTCTTTCTGGCAGTGACCTGATAACTTTAATGTGACTAGAACTCACAGCTGGATGCTGAATGAGACAGAGTTAGGTTTCTTGAAGCAGACGTACTCTAGATGGACATTACCATAAAAGACAAAGCTGGTTCCTCATCTTTAAGTATTTTGGTCTGAGATAAGAATTCACTGCAGATCATATGAATCTTGCACTTTGGTAAATCTGAGTGATTAAAATGGGTGAATAAATGTTTGATCTGGTGCCTCAACAGTTTAAAAGTGCAGGTCAGAAACAGTTATCTCCCTTTTTGTTTCTCTCCTACTACTCACTACAGTGATGTGACTAAAGTAGGTAAACAACTCATAATGCTTCATAGATCTATAATAAATATTCATGTCTCTTTTCGAGGTGAAATGTGATCAAACAGAATAGGAAACTACAACACGTTGCATTGCACGCTGGGTAATGGCCGCCATGTTTTATGATAAAGCCAGGAGGCGGAGCTAGAGCTGACAAAGAGGTAGAGATACTATACTACAAATACTAAAAAAACAAATATTTGTAGGCCCCAGATTAAAGCATAGATGTGTGTCATTGTTTATTTTTCTTATTTTGCAACTAAGTGTGAGTTAATGATGTCCCAGCTGCAAATGATGCTGGGAAGATGTCTGAAAATGATCTTTGTCTGCCTTTTTACAATAGTTTTGAGAGTGTGGACTTTAATTTTCCTTGACAAATTCTTGTTCAGTTTTAGTTTCAAACTGAAATTAAAGTCTTTGCCTGTGAACTAAAGCCATGAGTCAGAGGTTCTGGTCTGCGCACAAGAGGAGAGTCCAACACAGAAACTGTTGTCCTCGGCTTCCATGTGACTTCCTGCCACTGCTTGTTGCTGCTGCTGCTCAAAGTCAATGAGGTGATGTATGAAGCAACACTTCTGGCAATTTAATAATCAGAATTATTCAAACAAAAGGGAAGCCAGTTAATAATTTGTAAAGTTAATGCAAATGACAAACTGCTAAACAAAACACAAGTTTCACTATTAATGGGCTGGCAGATACACAGAGCAGTGCCCAGCAACGTAAAGTTGGTATAAAAAAAAAAGAAAAAGAGTCCAGATAAAAACTATGGAAGGCTTTCAGAAAGCTGAAAGAAAGGAGACCAGTTTAATTAATGGACTCTGCTGCATTATTACACGTGGGAAAATAGACAAGAACAGATTTTTATTGCTCAGTTGAAATTAGCTTATTGTAAAAATTTATATCGAGTATAAACTATTCTAATCTCCTTAGAATAATGTGAGATCATAGTGTGGTGACTGAAGAAGGGAAAGTCATAAATAAACACAAGATCACAGGAAGAAGACCCCTGAACGCACCTTCCAGCCCAACAGGTCAGCCAGAGCCAAGCAGCCTTCATCACAGGAGCTGATGTGAGCCACGTCTCTGCAAGAAACAACCCATCAGCTGATCAGCCACATGAAGAGGTTCATACCACAGCATTCTGTATTTTCTTTTTAAAAATATGACGGATGAGCAAAGTTCAGTTTATTTTTTAAACAAAACACATTTTAAGGCGTACGACACAACCTGAGAAAACCACTGGAAGAAACACAACAGCTTATGATCAAAACTCTGAGCCTCTACAGCTGGTTCAGATTCCCCAAAACTTTTCACAAACGCTGCTGTTTGTCAATCTTACTCAGATGTTTGCTGGTGATTAGTTAAAAAAGTACTTCTTCACATTCTTGTCCAAATATGGTCACTTGTGTCTTCAAAAAATAGGACAGAAAAAAACAAGGCACTAACAAAAAGCCTCTTTTTATATTTAAAAACCAGACACATTTCCACATGTCTGAAAGCAGACAGCCTGATACTACCTTTTTTATATAAATACTCAGACAACATGTACCAATACTCAGAACGATACCAATACCAGGATCTACACTGGTATCAACACTCCACTGAATCTGTTACAGTTTACATCTCAAGTGTTGTTTAAGAAATGTGTACAAGTTGAAAGAAAATCCTACTTTTTATTTCATTTAAAATGTTGCAGCAGCAAATATCATGCTGCATATTTGATCCAATCAGGGGGCTGTAGGTTTATAAGGAATGAGTCACTTTGTTCTGAATAAAAGAAATGTGTTTTTAAAGTTACTTTGTACTGTTTAGGTTCTAACTCAGTAAGTATTCAGTATCAGTGAGTACCCAAACTGAAGAACTTTTACTCGCAGGAAAACCTCTAGTAGAGATCATCAAAGTACAAACAACCTGAAGGTACCAATCTAAAACAAACATTTTACCTTTTATAAAAGAAATGTGCCCATTTTTCTTTTAAGCTTTGTCCCCTAAATGAGCAGCACACTGCACAAACTGTCTTTCTAACCAAGTTTTAAAGCCTTATATCAGCCAAAAAATCTATTTGATCTTGTTTTGAGACTGATTAACTAAAGAAGAACTGATTGTGTCAGAATATTAATCTGTGTCAAAAATTTCTGCCAATGGAGTAAGAAAATTTTTCTTGGTAAGATTCTTGAAATACTTGATTTGACTCAATTTTT
>JAUBOC010000077.1:22706709-22719108 GCA_032275365.1 Anablepsoides cearensis | reverse complement strand
GTTACAAAAGCTAACAAAACAGACTGTAGAGAAGAATCTGATGTTTCTTTTGATTATTTTTAGTCGCTATCAAAGAGCGATGAAGAAGAGTTAAAGTTTAAAAAATTTTGTTTTAATAAACAGAGACCAGAAAGTTTATTTTATTAATGAGTTCCCCTTTGATGTCACTTCCTGTTTCACTTTGGCTTAGCCAAATTCAGAAGAAAATAGGCCAATTATGTGACAAAATGTGTAAAATCATGTGTACTATGCCAATTTTCTTAAACATAAAGATGCTTTCTTTGACCTTTTGTATTTGAAGGATATGTCACAGGCACTTTAACAAAGGAAATTGTGGTGTTAGAAAGGTTAACCGACACAAGGTGTCAATACACTATATCTTTAGAGTGTAAATTTAACACTCGGAGTCAAAATCAAACTCTTTGTAGTGTTGCACTAACTCTACTCAACAGTTAGTAGAAAAATATAATGAAGTCACTCTTCACACACCAGGAAGTAGCTCTCACTCATGGTGTCAATTTATGGTCAGTAACATAAACTTAAACTTGAACAACTTGATCAAACTGAACAAAACAACTGATTTTTACTCCCATGAACTTCTTTAATAGTCATAAACATACAAACACATCATTTCTACAAGATTACCCAGCATTCCTTGCTGTGTAAATACAGGTCTTTCTGACATGAGGTGGAAGAGGGCGGGGCTTTTCAGAATACTTCATTCAACACTGTTATGTGTTATATAAAACTGAGCAGTGGGCGGAGCTTATTTAACACTGTGTTGAGACAACACTGAGGAAATCAACACAGTGTATTAACACCAACACTGGGTGTCAGTTTACTCAAAGTGTTAAAATAACACTAGGGGGTGTTAAATCAACACCCAAAAGTTTAACGCTGAAATTTTAACACTCTAATGGTTACATTAGCTGTGTTTCCATCAACATTTTTTAGTGCGCATTTTAAAGTATCGCATCAGAAAAGTTGAATGGAAACAGCTTGATTCAAAAAAACTTGCTCTAGTGCGCAAAAAAGTTGATACACTTGCTTGAGGTGGTTTTTGGGTTTTTCGAAAAAGAGTTAATGCACAAAAGGAGAGATGGAAACACATTTGCCTTCTCAGATATTCCCGTAACATGGTGAGAATTACATTTCTTTCTCTACGTCTCCAGACAGCATGTAACATCACCAGAACTAGTTGAAATGACAGAATAATTACAACTTTTCCGATAGTAGCAACATGCTCCTGATAACTTCTCTCCATTGTCCCAAGATGTGTGGACCCTGCGAGTTTACGACGTTTACTTCCTGTTTACTACACACATGCATCTGATGTAATTGATGCGCTTCAAGCCAGTTGATGGAAACGGGTCTGATTCTCATTTCTTTGTTTTTTCCTTTTTGCAAAATTTAAAAAAAATCCTCAAATTTTGAATTAAAATTGGATGGAAACACTGCTAGGAAAAGCAGCATATATAACCCGAGAGTGATGAGGAGATGGCCCAGGTAAGCTTTTATTCTGTGGTAGGATGATGATGATGATGATGATGATGATGATGATGATGATGATGATGATGATGTGTGAACCAGTGGAGGTAACGCAAAAGGATAAGGAAACAATAGTGATGATGATGATGATGATGATGAAGAATATGAATCCTGTGCATGTGTGTGTTTCAGGAAGTGACGCTGAGCCGCCAGCCATCTGTCGGCAGATTAATCCTGGCTGTGCTTAGAGATATTACCGGCTGGCTTATCACCGTGGCAACAAGCCTTCAATCCCAGTGGAGCGGAGCCACTACGTGACCTTGCTTAGAGGGACTGGACACACAGAAACGTGCAGGTAGCGTGCAGAAATCAGGGACCTACCTGCGTGCGGGTCATTATGTTTTGTGAAAACGTAACCGTTTTACAGGACCTGTTTAGTTTTTAGGAGAGGCCACGCAGCCACGGTTCTATTTATTTTATCAGTGACACAGTGAAACTGTTTTAATCCCCGCTGCAACGTTTCAGAGTCACCTACTGAGTTCAGAAATGTCATTACGCCACCCAGCTGTGCTGCGCACGTTTCTCTGCAAGTTCTGTTTTCTGTCTGCTATTTTTAGACCTCTATCAATATGAGCTAAAGCCACCTATGTTTAAATCCTCCACAACACAGAATGATTTTTTTCTTTTTTTTTTTTTTTACTAAATCCTATCGTTCTCACATGGTCTCATAACCACCCACTCACGTTTTCTGCACTCCTTACATTGTGTGCAGAAAAGACACAAATGAAAAGACACACTTACAGGTCATAAATGAGAGGGAACCAGGCCAGTTCAGGCTTCATGTAACATTCAAGGTTTTATTCTGTCTTTACATACAGTACACCAGTCAGAAATATACACCGAACCTTCAGCAAAGGCTCGTCGCTTATAACATCTAATCTGCAGTTGTGAATGGCATTTTTTTAAAGCATCAGTGTGTTTGAATGTGAAGTACATTGTTCCTGTCCATGTTTTTTCTTTTCGACATCTGAACAGATGTTACAGAAAAAAGTAAACCATCCACTAAAGAATGACTGTCCTAGGGCTAAAAATCAATTTCTTCTTCTTTTTTTCTTCTTGTTCTTACGATTTTTTCATCACCAGAATGCCAAATATTGGCCACATTTCACTTTGCTCTCCTCTCCCCTGACATAACACCATTCAGGTTTTAACTCTCAGACGTGAAGCGTCTCGGTAAGTTTGCTGAAAAATTAAGATTGGATCTGTCCAAAACCCAATTTAAACTCAATAAACTGATAGATTAAATCGTAATGAACTGACCAAGAGAGAAATGGTGGTTATTTGCTCAGATATGGTTGTTGGTTGTAACTGTTCCCTGACAGGATCTGCCATTAGGTGTAAAGAGATAAAGTCATGGCAGCTGATATCATGGCAGATTAGAGGGAGGCCTGAGGGTGTGGATCCTGAATGCTGAGATGCTTCTGATTTAGCCCACGAGCACCAGACAGGGCTTGGAGAGGAGAGGAGGGAGCTTTTGATTTTACAATAAAAGGAAATATGACTCAACATTTGATGGGGAAAAAGCAGCTTTGTAACTCATTTCTACTATTAAGCATTTCATTTTAAACACGATGTGTAATTCTCAATTTAAATCCAAAGAGTTTCAGTGCCTAACTGACTACATATGATTGTGATTAATCTTGGCTCATGAGTGCACGTTGTGCTCTTTAAAAATAATGTGCCAAGTTTGATTTTTTTTTTTTTCGTTTTAGGCTATGGCTTTGTTTTTGTTTATTATGAGAAAGAAGCCCTTAAACGTATATTGATGGGCATTTTTAAGAAGTTGCTGAGGGCCACCAGCAAGCCCTTAGGACTGGCTACATAATGGGATTACTACATTAATCTAAGGTCCTTCTGGCAGCAGATTAAAGGGTAACATTGTAGGAGCAGTAAGATTTATAATAATGAATGAGACAGCTCTGTATGCTGTTTTCCTGAGGAATCAAATTGTTTGCTACTGTTCTGTAGAAGAAAGTTACTGGAGAGCTTGATGAAAATTACATTACCTGCTATATGCTCACTGGTTAGTAACAGTCAAGAGTAAAAAAGATAGTTTTTTGAGAAAGCTTGCATTGCTACATGAGCTGTGGTTGTTTGTGGGCAGTAGTTTGCTGGATCAATAGGAATGTTTCTAAATGGATGCTTTTGGTAAAGAGTTCAACCTCAAAAAAAGCACCATTGAGCAAACGCTCAGGCTTGAGGACGGTTTTCTTCAATGGACGTAACAGTGCAAGGTTTGATAACAGGTGAAAAGTGTGCTGTTCTATAAAAGTGTTGAAAAAGAAAGGGATTTTTACAAGTAAAACCCGGTGTTTAACATCAGCATTGTTTTCTTTCCTGAGTCGGGCCGCAGACAAACTGTGCTCCAATAATGTACCCTTTTACACTGGATGACAACGCCCCACAGACTATGTAAAAAAGAACCCAGTCAGAACACGGATGGTCTTTGCAGTTATGGAGAGATCTTCAGGTGAGAGTTAGAAACATGGGCTCCCTGAAACGTGCAGTACGTTCATAATGGCTTTCAGCACAAACAAAACCTCTGGTCTTGGGTGGTTTATCATTGTGGTGGCAGAGTACCAGGGTCCTAGTAGGAGTGTAGTACCCATGACTACGGATAGGTACCCACTGGAGTGACTTGCTCATTGGGCATTTGAAGCAGGACTACCACACCATACTAGTTATAAGCTATGATTGTGACAAGGTCACAGAATGAGCAGCGTTATGATTGCCGTGATGCTGAAGGACAATTTCCAAATGCTGCAATAGTGCTCTCCACTCATTAGAACACTAGTTACAGGACTATGGTCTCGCAACACTCTTACAAACACTGGTAGCAGACAGGTGTGCTTTAGCTGTATTTCAGCTTAAAGACATTCAGGAACACCAAATTCCACTGAGAAGACCACAAAACATTGTGCCTACAGTGGCTCAGGGTACAGCCATCATCCCCACAAGAAAGGAGGTTTTGTCACATTTACCAAGCTAAGATGCAAGCTAATAGCTGAATTTGAGCGATAGGATGAGCTGAATTTGACAGGAAAGAAGTGCAACCATGGACTTAGGTCTGCTCCAAAAATTTCATCTGAGGTAAAAGACCAACAGAGGACCACCCTGATCCTATCCCTGCAGTTTCTGTTCTTAAACAGGTACAGTAAACCGTACAATGTTTTCACTGTACTGGTAGGTCTACCTTTCGTAACATCCATGCTAGCCTCATACAGAATAACAGTCAGTCACATACAGTGATAATGGCTGTGTCCAAATTCAGGGGCTTCTTCTTTCAAAGACCAAATTTGTCGGCCACTTATGTCACTGTACCGCCCTGAAGGCTGTCCAAATTCGAAGATGACTCCAAGTGCGACAAATGCGTTCTCCTTTTTCCCCGATTTGAGGGGCAGGTTCTGTGGATCCTTCTCAGCCTGTCCTATCCAAAGATACATTTCACTTCAACTGGAGATATATTTTTGCCACAGGAAATACACTGGAGTAAGGGCAGGAATAAAGCTTAAGGTTAGACCGTCCAAATTCACAGCCGCCTTTTTCTGGTCTTTGCAGTCGACCAAGGATCTAGACTAGGTAGGCTGGATCCTTGGAAGTACACAGCCCCTAAATTTGGACACAGCCAATATTACTGCTTACAGAAATTTTAAACATCACCATCTTAAGTTTCTTTAAACGATGTAGAACCGTTGTTGGTTCGAGTGACAAAAAAACCACACTCGCATTCACGAAATGTGGTTAGTACAAGTGAGAAGACACCAGTAACCACATCAACGTCTTTAACTATTTGCTGAAGACCTTGATCCTCCAGCTATCGTTTCAACTAAACAGTTCTGTATTTCATGAAATGTGTCAAACTTTTCTCTTTATATTACGACTATACCACTGAACATTGAATTGTACAATGTGAGAGCAGTGGATTATCTATGTAAATAGTATGACGTCATGAGTGGAGAGCGCTATTCATCCATGTTCTAACGGGTCGTGGTGCGTTTAGTACATCACCCAGTAGAAAAGAGACCTAAGCTGAAGATTTGATCTTACTAAAATATTGTAAATTGTTGGTTAATGTGCAAGAAGTTTAAATCTGGAATGTTGTGGCTTCTAACATCCAATGTTGGCAGCATTTTACTAATAAGATGCTACTACTCTGTACCCTGTAGTTTACAGTAGATCATTTAAGTTTTATAAATAAAAACATCTTATGCAACTCTTTTTAAAGGTATATAATTCTGTGCAAATTTCTTACAGTAGAAGTATTTTTTGTTATCAAAGGTTAATTTGGGGGAACTGAAACAGATAAAATGCTATAGGTAGTTTTGTTTATGACTGATTTGGTGTTGTCTGCCTGCTCTGTACCATCTGAAGCATTACATGATTAAAACACACACTTGGCATCAAGACGTAATAGCTTCACTCCATAGTTTGGACTATATAAAAGTCCCTCTTTAAAGGTTCTGTTGAAGAAAACATAGAAACATGCTTATAATAGGCTTTACACATGCAGTTAAAACAAATCTTTGTAAATAAACTAAACTTTGCATATAACTTTGGCAAGGGAGGAAACATATTTTTCTGCTAGCTTTATATTTCAACACTCTACCCTTGATTTTACACAGTTAAAAACATTTGTTCCTTTACATAGATAAAAAAATGTCTTCCTTTTTTTGTTGATATGCCACAGCACAAAAAGAGCAACAGACAACAAAATGAACCCACAAGTCAAACAGAGAAGCAAATGAGGGAGAAAAAAATGTTGCATAATTCAGTTCACATTGACAGATAGAAAAGCAGATTGTGGAGAGTAGTGGACTGTTGGAAGAACTGTGGGCTTTATGCTTTTACTGTGAAAGTGCAGGACTCAGAAGGCTGAGCGTAACCACAGGAGACTCGAGTCACTAATGATTGTTGGACAAACCGAAGCAGAACAGGACATGTTTACGGCCCTCTGTCTCCTCACACTATGGGTGTGTTTGTGTTTCAGACCTGAATGAAACCAGACACAACCACAGAATCCAGAGCACAGGTTGAACTCAAACTGCCTGCTCCTACATTCAGATTTTTTTTTCTAATTCAGGTTGAGCTTGTGTATGTGTGCCATTCAGTAAAAATAGTACTGAAACCGTATCTGACCTGTACTCTGGGGAGATTAGATCAGCACCGTACTATGAAGCTGCATATAACACAGGACTCTGGGTTGCCTTTTAAGTTCAAGATCACATTTAAGCTTTCACCTAAAGCACTAAGTAAAGGGTAACCCTACCTCTTTTATTAGATATTCTGACAGGTCATTGTCAAAGATATTGCAGGTTTTTTCAGTGCACTCAAAGTACTGGAATCCTCCTACTGAAGCTCCTCAGAGGAAACTAAACCTGGGGAATATCACCTGTAGGAATCCAGGAGATTACAACAGCAGGAGTGAATCCAGAACAAACTGGTGGGGCATTCTGACAGCTGATAATAGCTTTAGTAAATACAATCAACTGAAGCTGTATAGCTTAGTTTTGGCTCAAATATAAGCTTGTTTTCCATGAGATGTCTCTAATGCAGGCCATACATTACCCTGTTTGTGGAGTTTCTTTCTTTGTTAGGTCCTCTGTGAACATCAAACAGCCACCAGAGCACCAATGATCAGTCGTTAGGCTGATGGTCTTCATTTGCACTTTGGAAAAGGTTCTGTTTGAACCCTATAGACTAGTTATTAATGCATGCTGTCATCTTGAAATAATTCTGCAAAATTTCTTAGTGCTAATATTTAAAACTTTAGAACTTTTAGAAATTCTTTAGCTTGAACAGATAATCTTTTCTTACAGAATTGATCTTAGCTCATACCAGAAGTGCTACAGCTTGCTGCTGCTGCCATTTGTGCTTGATTATCACCACAGAGTTCCTTAATAATAACCATGGATCATGTATTTCTTACCATGTAATATTTGTATTAAATGTTATGACAAAAACCCAGTTGGTTTTGGCTGCATTTGGATAAGCTGCTGGCTCGTCAATCCTGTTGGATGGAAACTTTCTACAGACTGGGGTCATTCAAACAGCTGTCTACAACAGGTAAGAATATATTCATTCATAATGATTCCACAGAACCCTAACTTCATAATGACCTGATTAACCTATTTTAAGAGTATTTAAACCCAAACCTTTATGCTTTGTTAAAATATATTCAAGTTTTTAGAGTTCAACACTGAATTCCTCCTTTCTGTCTCGTAAATGTTTGTGAAATTTTCAAAAAGGTATTCCTCTTGCAAAATTTCCAATGAGACACTGAATGATCCTGACCAAGCATCACTAAGAGATGACTTGATCATTTTCCTGTATTTGGTTGTCCTCCGCACAAAGTGACAAGACTCTGTCCTGGTTGAAAGAGTCTCTACGTGTGTTCAGTTCTAATGAACACCACATGGAGTCTTTTGAACTGTTGCTATATCTGGTTTCTCGGGCTCATCATGTGTTTGCTCCATGTTTTAAATTATTCATTTGTGCATCTCTGTGAGGGTCTGAAAGCACAATTTTTGTCCCAATAGGAGTTCCTGCAGTCTGCCACTCTCATCCTCCCATCTGCTGCAATCAAGGTGTGCCACACTCTTTTTTTTCTATTTCTCTCTTGTCATTCTCTTATTTTTCTTTTACACTGCATGCAAGCTGAAATCCAGTCAAGAATGAAATGCAAAATGAAATCCATAATAATAACAATAATAATAAAAATAAATAAAACTCCTCTTTCCCTTGAGAGGAAACGCTCCTCCGTCACACAGCTTCATCATTCAAGAAACGTTGCGTCGTGTAAACATGCCTTTATCAAATGGCTCACAGGCCAAAAAAAGTGCCTGAAGGTGTGCAGCTGATGGTGAAGAGAAATCAAGGCTCTGTGCAGGAGAGCAACTGGACAGATGTTGCAGCTAATTCACTTTCCAAAAATAAAACAAAAAAATCAGCTACACATCCTCACAGCATCCGCTCCCATCAGCCATACATTTAATTAATCTGTCCCAAACAAAAAACATAATTTCCCAACCAATCCCCTCAAAGATAAATAAATCTATTTGGTTAAACTATAGATGAAGAAATAATATTACCAGGATGTGTTTCATGTAACTGTTCAACTGTATCTGGTCGCTCTCCACCCACACACCCCTGCACCACCCAAAGAAAAAAAACAAAACAAACAAAAAAATCACGGTGCTGTATAAAACCTCTTAATAAGTGATAAGTTTGTCCTTTGTCTCTTCAGGTGCCACAGTCCTGGAAGGAGGAAAGTTTGATTTGTGCTTTAGGAGAGACTGACCGTCCAGTTCTTCATTAGGTCCTCCAAAGTTTAGGAGGAGGAGAGCGGCGGGGGTCGTTTGTGTCACTTGAGCCCCTCCTCTCCCCCGCTTCGTGTCTATACAGCTGCCAGCCGTGGAGCTGAGAGTAAGGAAGATGGAGGAGCGTTTAGGAAAAAAAAAGAGTGTATATTGTAGCTACTTGTCGTGTTTGTGTTGAAATCATCTTTTGCCAAGAGACCAAGCGTAAACACCATCGGTCTTTTTTCTCCTGGTTTGGCTCGTGTCGACGTTCTGGCGAAGGCAAGACACAATGTTCAGAGGCAGCTCTTCTTTTTTTTATTTAAATCACCGATAAGGAGAGGTTGGAAAAGAAAAATGTTTCATCTCTTAGATGAGATGTTCTCTCAGAGCTGGGTGCTTCCCTTCTCCTGTCCTCTCGCACCCGAACATACCTTCATCCTGACAGTTCTTCCGTTCCTCTTTAATGATGTTGCTGTTCATTCTCTCTGTCCCATCCCGCTGTCCTGTCCCCGCCCCCCCTTTTTTGTACTTTAGTTGATAATGTCCAGATATAAAGCACCGTTGGATGCATCAAACACTTCCGTCATCTTTCAATATCCCCAGGGAATACAAAAGACCCTCTTTTTCATTCTCTCCTCCTCTATTCTTCAGTTCCCACTCTAGCCTCATGAGGGTTATTTTTTCCCATTACAAAGGACAGAGAAGGTAATTAGTTACAAAGAAACCTATAAAATGGCAGGAAAATCTTCCCATGAGATCACTGTGTTAATTATGTTCATTTTGCAGAGCCAAACTTTTTGTCTGGAATGCTTTATCTTTTTTTTTCTCTGCCTTCCATTCTTGCTCAAAGCTGCAGACTCAGACTTTTGGTCTTTTTTTTACATTCTGTTTTATTATCATCACAGAGTAGAGGTCGTCTCTTTCGACCCCAACCCCTCGTGAAAAAAATAACTTAGTTAAACTCTTTCTTGCACATTCATCTCACTCCTCATTGTTTTTGCTATTGATCATTATCATCATCATCATCATCAAACGTAGGCTGATTCACTGGACTGGGTGCGCCCCAGGTTGGGCGGCTGGGACAGATGTGCCATGTCCTTTTTCCTGATCTCACAGATAGACTTCCTGCGGGCCTGGACGCCCCTGATGGCGGCCTTGATCTTGCGCCAGCCCAGGTGGTTGAGCTCGGCCAGGTTGAGCACCACGCAGATGCCGCTCACAGCGAACATGAACACCAGGAAAACAGTTTTTTCCGTGGGCCGGGAGACGTAGCACTCCACTTCTTTGAGGCATGGGTAGCGGTCGCACTCGAAAATCCCAGGCACGCTGAAGCCGTAAAGAAAATACTGGCCCGCCAAGAAGCCGATCTCCAGTGCATTTCGGAAAACCACCTGAATGATATAAAAGCGGGAGATCCCTTCCTGCCGGCGGACCTTGGAGCTCTTCCCGTGTGTGAGGCCACGGGGGGCGTTGGGGATCTCCTTCACTTCCAAACAGTCCGGTTCTTCCTTACCTCCCCCACCGTCGCCGCCGTGCTGAACTAGAATTCCATTTATGTTGCGGATCTTACGTGTCCCGTCTCGTCCTCCATAGTCCTTTTCCATAATAGGATAGAGGAAAGAGTAACGCCTGTCTCTCTGCTTGGCGGACTGATGGACGGAGTAGGTGATAAAGCAGAGGCTAGGTGTGCACACCAGTATGATCTGGAAGACCCAGTAGCGGATGTGGGAGATTGGGAAGGCTTTGTCATAGCAGGCCTGGTTGCAGCCCGGCTGTAGAGTGTTACATATGAACATGGTCTGTTCGTCCTCATACACCGTCTCCCCAACGATGGCCACGATCAGAATACGGAAGATCACCACAACTGTCAGCAAGATCCTGCAAGACAAACAGACAAATGAGGTTAGTAAAGTCAGGGGTCAAACAATTCATAAAACACACAAGTCTGAATATATTGTTTTGAAAAGCAGAGGTTTCAAGTTAAATATTGTAGGTAAACCCCTCTATACTGGCTGACCTTTGACCTGGGTCAGTCTCCTTTGCTCTCTTAAGAAGAGACTGAAGTACTCTATCTAAACTGTGTTTCCATGTTTCCCAGTTCTACTGAGTAACTTTAGGATCAAACATTCTGCGAGCGAGGCTGGACGTTATTATTTACATATAAATTAAAAGTAAATGAAAGTTTTAATAAATTAAGCTACCGGTATTTTAGAAGAAATTACAATGTAGGGGATTAGTTATAACTTAAGTAACCAAAAAGTACAAATGTTTATTTATTTCATCTGTCATTTTTTTTTTTTTTTTATAAAAATGTATCCCCATTAGTCTCCACCTAAGTGAAGACTATTCTTCCTGGGGTCCACAAACAACAAAAAAAAACACATTAAAACAAATCAATCAGAAAGAAAATTAAAACAATTTAAAGCACCATAAAACAAACCTAAAACAAATCAGCAAGCGTAAACCGTACCAAACAGAAACATCAAACTTTAACACTCAGAAACAAAAACTACCAGCGTAAATATTCCAAAAAACATAATTAGCATGAAAACATAATGTTTTCACTTAATAAATATTAATTGATTTAAAGCAATTGCTCTCCTTTAAATTATATTTAAATTTAACATTACTGTATGCTTGATGTTTTCATAGGCAACATATTCCAATTTATGACGGCTCCATACATAACTGAACCCCTAAGGGCATCCGTTCTAGGTAGAGGCCGTACAAAAACACCTGCAGAGGCTTATCTTGTACCAAACTCGTGTCTATCTGAAGTGGGTAAGAGTTGAGAAAAAAATATTAAGAGGTTTATGAGAGATCCATATCTTGTGCAAGTATAAAAGTAGACAAATGTGTCTATCTTTGAGTGTCAACCATCATAAAGTTTGATGCAAAAAGTCTACATGGGTTCTAAAATTGCACCTCAGTGCTAGCCTTGCTGCTTTATTCTGAACAATTAGTAGTTTTATTCAGATATTTTCCTAAAGCACCAGACCAAACAGTAATCCAGATTGCATAAGACCAAAGACTCGAATACCAATTTACTTCATAAGACATAAAATAGGCATTTCTTCTAATCATAGCAGTAGCTCTACTTATTCTAGTCCCAATCACATGTATATGCCAACAATATCCCAACAATTTAACTTCCCTCACTTGTTCTATTTGTTGTTTATTCAAATAAATATAAATAATATTTAGATCACAAGGCCTATCTCCAGCAGGAACTGGGTGAGAGGTGGGAAACCCTGGGCCACATAGAGACAAACATCCATTCACACCTGGGGTTAACATAGAGTCACCAGGTAACCTAACGTGCATGTTTTTGAGTCAGCGTGAAGAAGCTGGAGTAACTGAGGAAAACCTATGTGAGCACAAGGAAAACATGTAAACTACACACAGAGAGGACGAGAGGCAATGACCTTCTTAAGCTTAGGGTAGAGTTGACGCGACGCACAGGGCGCGTGCTCCGTGGAGTGTGCGCGCTCCTGAGCCGCGCGCTGTGTGAAAACTGAGTTGACGTTCACGTGAAGCGCTGTTCTTCCCTCAC
>JAUBOC010000077.1:22687491-22697897 GCA_032275365.1 Anablepsoides cearensis | reverse complement strand
ATCTGAATGACAAAACGCATAAATGCAAACTTTTGAGTCAACCATTTATTGCAGTTTATGCAGTTGTTGCGATATCAGATATGCATATTGCGATGCTATTTATCACGATGACGATAAATTTTCGATATATTGTGCAGCCCTAGAACTGATCATTAAATGAAAATTATTTATTTAATTCTCTAGAACTTTTGATTCTCAGGCATTTTATTCTCTTCAACTCAAATTAAAGATAAAAAGGTTGCATTGAAAATGAAAATGTAATTACATAAACCAGGTAATGACAGGTGAAGGAAGCAGCAGCGTCCAAAATACATCAGAAACTCACCCAAATGAGCAAAATCCCTGTGATTCCGCATTTTATACTGGATTCCATTTTGTGTCAATTCTGTGATTCCATCTGCATTTTCCACATTGCAGAAATCCCAGGGCTCTACATATCTCAGTCCTATTTTTCTTTATTTTTTTTTACACAACTGAGAAATTATTCCATGCGCACAAACACCTGGTTTGGAATTACTGAATGAAAGTATCAATCCAGTATCTTTAGTATCGATACTGTCTGACACCAACATTACTATCATATGTTTCTGTGAATTCTGTGTGTGAATGTGTGTCTGTAGTGTAAAGTAGTCTGTGTTGTGCTTGGAGAAGTGTTATCTAAAAAAAAAAACGCCTATACACCTGTTACCTGAAATAGAGTCTATAAATACAGTTTCAGACTAGTTCTTCGGTCACTGAGTGCAAAGACTCAGATTCACAGAATGCAGGCAGCTTAAAGATCCCAGACAGTATTTTTATTAGACATAAATCCATGTGGATAAGAAGAATTACTCTTTTCCTATTGTGTCAACATGGTCTCAGCAAACATGAACAAACATTAATGCTGCGCATAATCCAGGATCTGTAAACCAGCACAATGAAAACGTAATAATTATATCTTCTAATCTGTCTGCATTTTTGTCTGAAACACAGACACACAGTGGTGTTTTAGTTTTGTTTAATCTAAATTAATAGCTGTAAAAACACCTGTAAGTTATGCAAATTTAAAGCTATTTTTTGTTGGTTTTTTTTGCCTTTTTTATACCATTAAGAACAAAAGCATTATGAAAACAAATCAACTGTATCATTAACCAGTTCACAACTGTGCATCAGGATCTCTGTGAGGATGACTGCGATGACAGCTGCCTTGACAACATATTAAGCACTCGGGTATAAAAAGAAAAATATGAGATCAAAAATAGACTTTCCTAAAACTAATTATAAATCAGTGTTTCGTTTGTGATAAAAACAATTGCCTGCTAAATCACCATAGCAACAGATCCGCCTGTGGGAGCTCTGGGTGAAACTGTTAGATGGTGATGGAGGGGTGAGGCGTGAGCTGGAGAAAGAGCAGAGAGAGGACGAGAGGGAAAGTGTGGGTAGGAAAGGAAAAGACAGATAGGATAGGTTGATGGAGGGAAATACAGAAAGAGAGAGAGAGAGAGACGATGGCCGTAATCCGGATTAAATCAGTGAGTTTTGGACAATCCCGAGCTTGGCTGTCACGCCCTTGCCAAGTCCCCTCCCACCACAGTTTCCTTGTGCCAACATCCAACCCCAATCAGCTGCTCTGGCACATGCAGGGAGCTTCCATGACACACAAAACACACCGTGAACATCCCAAACACACTCAGGCTGAAAGAAAATAATCCTTTTTTTTTTGTACACGTTTGTTCTAATGTATCACAGTGGTTCAGGTGGAAATGACTTAAAAATCTGAACAATGAAAAAATGCAGTGTGCATTATGATATAATACATCTGAATTCAACTAGAGTCATTTTACTACGAGGCGCCAAGCGTAAAATAAAATGTTAAAAAATGTCACCGTCATGTTTTCATTATTTAGCTCAGTAGTGTAAAATCCTAGTTAAAAATGTTCCACTAACATTTTATTGTTATTTAGCTAAGAGGTTCCCAAACTTTTACATGCCATGGCCCCCAAAACAGCATCAGCTTCTGGTTACCAGGTCACTTTAAGCCAAAGGTCGATTGTGGATTTTGTAATTCATCTGACCTGCAGTCTTGGCAGAGCTGTCAACTGATCACTATTTTGTGGTGAGTTGGATCCGGTGGTGGGGGAGGCTGTCAGACTGACCTGGTAAACCCAATCCTATAGTGAGGGTGAACTGGGAACGTCTGGCGGAGCCCCCTGTCCGTGCAATTCTTGACTCTCATCTCTGGGAGAGTTTTCACCTGTCCTGGAGGAGGTTAAGGACATGAAATCCATGTTCAGGGCCTCCATTGCAGATGCGGCTTCTAGGATCTGTGACCTAAAGGTCATCCGTGCCTGTCATGGCAGCAACCAAAGGACCTGCTGGTTGACATCACTGAGTATGGAGGCCATCAGGCCAAAGAAGGAGGCCTTCAGTAATTGGCTTTCCCAGAGGACATCTGAGAGGACATCTGAAGCAGCTGATGGGTACAGGGTGGCCAGAAGGACCATGGCTTCTGTAGTTGCAGATGCAAAAAGGCGGGATCAATTCGACGAGGCCATGGAGAAGGACTTGTCCTGGTCTTGAGGAGGTTCAGACAAAATGTTTTGTGACTCAGAAAAGGAGATTCTTCCCTGTTCCATGGTGTTTTTGGTTTGGGTGGGAATCTGCTGACCTGGACTGAGGATATCATTGAATGGTGAAAGGAACACATTGATGATCTCCTCAATCCACACCTTTGAGGTAGCAGAGTCTGAGGACTCAGTGGAAGATGAGTCATTTACCATTGCAGAGGTCACCAAAGTAGTCAAAAGGCTCCTCGGTGGCAGGCTCCCAGGGGTGGACGAGATTTGCCCTGAGATGCTGAAGGCTCTGGATGTTGTGGGGCTGTCATGGTTGACACATCTCTTCAACATTACATGGAGGACTGGGACAACTCCTGGGAAGTGGCAGATCAGGCTGGTGGTTCCCAATTTTTAAAAGGGGACAGAGAGTGTGTTATAATTGTAGTGGGATCACACTTCTCGCCCTTTCTTGGAAAGTTTACTCCAGGGTGTTGGAAGGGAGGCTCTGATCGATTGTCAAACTTCGGATTCAAGAGGAGCAGTTCTGGACGTGGAACAGTGGACCAGATCTTAACCCTTTCAGAGTTGTTAGGGTTGGCTGTCCCTTTGTCTCTGAAACTGTTTGTAGTGTTAAAGGACAGGATCTTAAGGTGCAGTTGTGGAGAGGGGGGGTGTCTTGGGAATCACAGGGTCTCATCTTTGTTTTAAGAAGATGATGTTGTTCTGCTGGCGTTGAGGGCCAAAACCTTCAAGCGTGCAGGGTGGTTCACAGTTGAGTGTGAAGCGGCTGGGATGAAAGTCAGTTCCACTGAGCCTGAGGCCAGGGTACACAGCAGGAAAAAGATGGAATGTCCCCTCCGGTTTGGGGGAGATCCTCCACTTCAAGTAGAGGAGTTTAAGTATCGGGGTGTCTTGTTCACGAGTGGTTTACTAGTCTGTCTGTGTTCCAACTCTCACCTATAGACATGAGGCATGGATCAGGTCTGAAAGAACAAGATCCCAGATACAAGCTGCCAAAATTAGCTTTGTTTGTTGGGTGGCTGGGCTCAGCCTTAGAGATAGGCTGAGGAGCTCATTCATTTGAGGGGAAGCTCAGAGTAGAACCACTGCAAGGACTCAGTTGTGGTGTTTCATCTGATTAGGATGCCTCCTGGATACCTCCCTTTAGAGATGTTCTGGCCATGTCCCACTGGTGGGAGGCTTTGGTGAAGACCCAGGACTTGCTGGAGGGAATATGTATACTCTCTGGCTTGAGAATGCTTCAAGCCTGGTCCATAGTTGGCGCATTGCACTGGGCGCGAAGGGGGCCTTCGCCATAAATGACGCAATCATACCATCCCTGCCCCTGTGCGTTGGCCCCACATGATGTCTAGGCAAGTGGTCGTGCACCTCCGAAATTTTGTAATTCTGCAAAGACTGCGCGCACTGCGAACCATTCAAACAGCATGTTTGTTCATCACGCTTTTGCTATCCTATTTACAACATTTCACAAGTTAAAAAAGTTATTTCCATGTGTCCTTTTGGAGAAACCTACAAATGGTAAATGGACTGAACTTTTATATTATATTAGCCTGATTAAAACCAGCCCCTTGTCAATCTTCCAGTTATGGTACAACTCCTCTAACCACTCCTCCACAGTGACGTAACAACATAAGCGCCAAGTATAAAGTAATATCCAATGCTAGCAAGGTTGCACACCCTGCGCGAGTACCAAAGCGCGACTGTCTATAACCAAGCCGTCAGGGTCCCCCAGGATGAGCTGGAAAGTGTTTCTGGGGGGAGGGATGTTTGGGTTACTCTCCTGGACCTGTTGCCTCTGCAACTCAACTGAGGTTAAGAGGCAGAAGATGGTGATGGAGAAAAAAATCTATACTACTTAGCTCAATAGAACCACAGTGATTCTTTCTTATTGGCTTAATGTTTTCTGAGCAGCATTTAAATAAGAGAGGCAAATTATTCCACAAAGTAGGAGCAGCAGGTTGAAAGGACCGATCACCCTGACCAACAAAAGAGTATCTTTCCTTGAAATGCAGCTTTTCGGTGGACAGTTTGTGTGAATCATTCAAATCCATGTTTTAAGCAAACAGATGGTTTCTAACACAAAACCATCTGGTTCAAAAAAACAACAGGAACTTTTTTCTGTCACAGTCTGTCTTGTGTTTGTTTAAGCTGCTTGGATCAACCGATTGAAACTGGCTGATTAATTTATAAATGTGTTAATAAAATCTGTCCTCCTTTAAACTTGTAACAAAACAGTAGCATCCTGGGTTCCTGAAAGTCTCACGTGTTTTAAAGTGAATTGGTGCTTCTGCTTTCTTTCTTCTGTGTTTCAACAGGTTGTGAAGTCTAAATTTATCTGTTTTACATCACAGGGCTGTCTACCAAGTTGTTTTTTTTTTATAATTGGCTGTGAATGTGGCGTGAAAGCAGCATATTGCTGAGAGCAAGTGCCTTCCCAGCAGCTTGGCTCCGCTGGTTAATTGAAGAATCTGCGAAGGAGACTGTGTGCGGAGTGTGTGTGGTGAGGCGCGAATGCATTGTCACACTCTTTTTCTGGTTGCTCATGTGATTTGCTGAAAAACACAGCGGCCGAGACAGTTTTGGCAGCAAGCATGTATTTGTGAGAAAGTGTGTCTGTGCGTGTGTGTACATTCCTGCCCGAGATGTGCGTAAATATAGTAACCGTGCTGTAAGTTTGCTTACGCACATGCTTGTTTGACCATCTGGTCGTGTGTGTGTGCGTTTACAGTGAATCAGATGCTTTATACAGTATTTCAGCCCTGGTGGAGTGGTGTATGTCTGGTGTGAAGTCGTGGTTTGTTATTTACAGTATGTTGACTCAATCACACTGTTTCAGACACTGATACTGCCTCTGAAGAGCAGCGTACCACAGACCGAGCTCCTCTAACACGCCCCTCTTGTTCATTAAACCTCAGCTAAGTGCTCAGATGGAGGGCTGGGAGTTGTGGTGTGCGCGGGAATAATAAATCAGCGACAGACGAGCATCCTTTTCATCTTCCAAATGAAAGAGAGGGATGAGGAGGCAGTAAAATAAAGCACTAAAGAGGCAAACATGGTTGTCGTGAAGAGGTGCGGCTTCCAGACAAACGCAACAAACAATCAAACCAAAAAAGTTTCAACTTTATAAAGCCTGCAGAGAAATGCTGCAAGTCGTGTGCAATAAAAGCAATATGTCTAAATAAAATCATCTGTCACAAAGGCACACAAATAGAAACAAAAGAAAAATCCAAAACTGCAACTTTACTAAAGATTGGTTGGTTTATTTTTATTTTAAACTTGTTTTATTTTGTCTTACAGTGAATACCTCCATCTCAGCAGGAATTTAAATGTAGTTTCTCATCAAAAAAACAGGAGGACGTGTTAAACTCAAGGCCCGCGGGTCTACTGTGGCCCGACGCCATGGCATATTATAGAATAGAAGAATAGAAATATCCTTTATTGTCCCGCTGAGGGGAAATTCAGGTATCACCTCAGCATCAGTACAGAGGTTCACGCACTAGTTATTTACAGTCTATAGATAGTGCACACAAAACACAATTAACACTGACTATCCATGATACATATAGAGAGAAATGTGCAAGATATATGGGTCGCGAGAGATTCAAAGATGTCGTAATGTCTCAAAATACGTGTATGCTGCTTTAAAGCCAGCATTCACTATAAACTGCATTTTCCATAATGCATGTAGATCATTTCACCCACAAAATGACAACATCCCACCACTAGGTGGAGGCGCACCAGGTTCAAACGTAGTCGATAGCTGGCAAAATTCACAGTGTCAAAGCTACTTTTTCTGCAGCCCACTTGTAGTGGGAAGTAAGAATTTCCTGCTTAAAAGTCGTAAATTCAAACTTGAACGCCACTCTATTGGGAATTCCCTTTCCTAAAGTGGGAGAGTTCAGAAATCAAGAGAGCAGCTATTCACCACAACTCATCGGTAAAACTCACTTCACTTTACTTATAATAGTATTCCCATATTATTTATTTCACGTCTGGTAGTACTTTTCAGTGTTTGTAGAGGATGTGTTAAAACGCTGTTTCTATGCAGGAAATACCAGGTAGAGCTCAGTTATTGTTTGTTAGCAGTGCTCAGCTGTAATAATGAGACGAGGAATGTGACGCTTCATGTTTAGTCAAACTTAAACACGAAACATCAAAGATAATTACAACTGTCTTTCTGTGAAAATATTTTGATACTTCTGAATCAGAGCCTCACTGTGTTTTTTGTGCTCAAAGTGAACTCTGGAAGAGCTTTATGGGAGTCTTTTAGTCCAGCTGTGGTCTTGAAGGACCACTGTCTTGCATGCTTTGGAGGTTTCTCTGCTTTAACACACTTGATTTAAAATATTGGTGATTTTTGGGCTTCAGTCATTGAATCCGGTGTGCTGGAGTGGCCCTCGATGACCAGAGTTGGACACTACTGTTTTTGGTAGTACACTATTGGAGACGAGTTGGCAAACGAGGACAGATCCCAAATAGTCCTGAAACATTTGCAGAGTTTCTTAGAGTTGCTTGAATGATGGGGGTGACTCTGAGATAAATGGCAACAACAGCCAAACTACCTTTAGAGTTTTAGGGAAAAAAGATTTTGATGAATCTGTTCCTGACAGGTCTGAATCAAGCTTCAAGCATTACAGCAAACAAAAAGTGTACTTATTCTCAGGCTAATATTACCTTAAACTACAGCATAGAGGTGGTGTCACCATGATATGGGAAATATTGTTTATTTGAATGAAAGCCATATCAGAGGTGTGGATTTAAACAGAAAACAACACCGGAGAGGCTTCAGGACAGGTTTCTGTCTTTGACCATGTCAAGGCCCAGACTTCAACTCCCTCTGTGAAGTAACCTTTCCATCAGTTTAAATCTGCTTTGACAGGATCTGGAGGGAAGAATGGGATAAACTGCCTGAGTCCAGGTTGTTCTCCTGTCATTGACTTAAAGCTACACCGGCTGCCAAAGGAACTTTCTCTAACTACCAAGTGAAAAGGTCAGCGTATTCCTGTGTTAAACATGTCTTTAAGAAATCATTTGTGTAAATTCAAAATGAAAAATATTAAATTTAATAACAAAAAAAATAACTTTAAAAACAAAGATTTCACAACACAAAACCTGCTGCTGATGCTCTCAAATTAATTTCCAAAGATGAAGAAATATATGGTTATACAGGTTATGATGCATTTGCAGCAAGAAAGACTTAGGCTACCTTCACACTGCAGGTCTTAATTCTCATTTTTAATTTTTAGCTTCATCACATCAAATTAACCTCCTCCAGTGTGAACCGTTTTGTTTTAAGGGGACTTGTATGTGCAGAATAAAATCATAACATCACACGCAGTCTGCGGTGTTTAAGGAAGTAAACATGGATTTTACACATTAGCATGTGAGGATCAATTGTGAAGTTGTGCAATTATAACTAAATAAATAACTATCTGATATGCTTGTTTGGTTTAGTCTTCATTTTTAATCATGTGTTTGAATGGCTCCTCTGGTAGCACTGTTGTATTTTTGAACAGGAAATGACCTACTGAAGGTAGAAACAAACTCAAGCATCGATTCCTTCATGTTACTATAAATACGGTCCAACGCCAACATTATTATTATATGTTGCTGTAGATTCTCAGTCATCCAGGACATGGGAATTGATAAAAAACAAAATGAATCAACTGGACTTCTGTTCTGTAGCTGAAGACATGCAGATTTCCGAGATTTAAACTGCACAAGTTGCTTATTATTAATACTTAGATTGTGTGCTTACCCCTCAGTGACTTCAGTGATGTAAGTCAGATGAAATGTGATTGTTGTTGCCTATTTTTCATTAGATTTTTTGATGACTTAAACCCACGAAGATTGTGTGTGAGGAGTAGTAGGCGGAGCTTATAGTCCCTCATTCCAAATGCACAGACTCTGGTTCCAAAAATACAACTTGTCAGCTTCTATAAACTGGATACTCCTGGCTTCAGATCTGAACAACAATGGGAAGTCCGGACACTTCATCCCTTTATTTTTGTTAAAAAAAAGTAAAAAGTAAAATATTAACTTATCGTAACTTTTCCACAAAACTCCACATTGAGACACCCCATTAAAGTTTCACATGTTTGTTAAAGATAACAATCATTTATTGTTATTTTAAACTAGTGGTGGTTTTTACAGCTGTATGTGTCAGAGTTAATGTTTGGGTTAAACTCACCTCCCAGTGTAATTCTAACACCAACCTGCTCTGTCCTGCAGCCGTGGACTGACAGTAAAACTATAAGCCTTAATGAGTCACTTTTCCAAAGACAGCGTCTACCTGAGCCCCTACAAGGTGAAACCTGCCTTAACTCTGACCGCCTTACCTGCTTTATTTTCCCGTCTTCATCCACAAAAACCTTCACATCTCAGATTTACAAACAACACAAATTGCTGTAGTAACTGGGGCTTACACACTGGGTTAAAAATGTAAACACAAGAAGAAGTAGAGGTCACCCTGGGGTCATAGGGTAGATTAGAGAGAGGTTCTGATGGTCGCACAAAATGGCGTTCCTCATGTGACTGTTACATTATTAACATGACAACAGATGCAAAGCAAGCACAGAAAGAAAGACTAAATCTGCATAATTATGTGAATTTGCTCTCCCTTTTCTTCTTTAGCTACATCCCTTTTCTCCAGTAGTCCCAGTGGAGCCTGATTGTAAAACTCCAGCCATGAAAGGCTACACAGAAGCTCTTTTCTGCTCCCAGGGCTCATTTCCTGGATCTTTGTAAGACTAGCGTCACACATCAATCCCACTATGAGCGCTGATATGAATGCTGTAAGACATCTTTAATAATAAAAAAACACACATCAATGTGACATCTTGCGGATGCTGTGCATAAAATGAGTTTTATTACCAGGTGGCTGCTGTATGGTGCTTTTAAAGATGCCACAAATCGATGTGCATCTGCCTCCCATCAGTGATTCATAATCTCCCAGTGGAACGTGTGAGGTCATTTTTTATGGCAGAGCTGAGAAGACATTGACTTTACAGCCAGCAGCCCCTCAAGGGTCCTCGCATATGGATGGAGGAAGTGTGAAAGCAGAGGGAGGCGGGGGACTGAATAAATGTTGGAGGTCTCTTTGGCGCTCCGTGAAAGTGTGTTTTTAACAATCTCTCCTGGGGATCGGCCACCAGCGAGGCAATGTGACAGCCTCTTTCTCCTCTCCTGCCATGTAGCAAACATTAGATAACGGTGCACAAACAAAATCTCCATATTACCCCAGGGGGTGGTGGTGGTGGTGGGGGTGTCAACGCTTCAAATAAAAGCTTGGCGAGCTAAAGGTCAAGCGATGAGAGCTGTAGCCTTCGACCAAACACAGGCAACGACGAGTGGCGTTTGAACACAGGGAAACGCTGGTGTTGGCCTGGTGCACATGGTCTCTGCAGATCCACGTTTGTTCTACACAACTGAGCTGTGACATAAAGCTCTTCAGGAAACATACTCACACATTTGATCATCTACTAAAAATAGTCTGCGGAAAGATGGTGAAAGATACAAGGAAACAGTGCACGACTTGTTCTATTTATAGGGATTCTATTTACTGCTTCAGGTGGAAAAAAAGCTTTGAGAACTATTTTAAACACAAGTCAGGATCTATTGAGTTGTCTTAAGGTTTTATACAATCTAACGTGTCAAATGGAGTCATGAATGGATCCAGTAATGGTATTAGACAGACTTGGATTGGTAATTGTTTGGTCATTTTTAGAGTTTACTAAACAAGTGTGATGCACTTTCATCCATCCATCCATCTATCCATCCATCCATCCATCCATCCATCCATCCATTGTCACATTCTAGAGTCAGGTCATGATGCCAGCAGCTTGAGCA
>JAUBOC010000077.1:22638821-22660280 GCA_032275365.1 Anablepsoides cearensis | reverse complement strand
CGCTTTCTCTCAACTTTTGTTGTCGTCATGTTGCAGACATGCGCTGAGCAGCAGCAGCAGATTGTAAACAAATGACGCTACGGGCCATGAGGTGCCGTAAACTGCCCGCAGCTAACGTGAAACTGCTCGATGTAAATAAATGAATAAATGTTTAATCAGTCCACACGGCTTAAAATAAATTGACAAAACTAAAACGAAGGATATTCTGTCGATAATTTCAGTTAGTTTTGTAAAAACATTTTACAGTTTCAGTTAGTTTTTATTTTCTTCATTTTATTTTAGTTTTTATTTATTTCAGTTAACGAAAACGTTTTTTTAATTTTAGTTTTCGTTTTTTCGTTAGTTTTAGTTAACTATAATAACCGTGCATCTGAGCTCCATGCTGGTTCCCCTCAGCAGATAGAGACAAACATCACTCACACTCTTGTCCCCAGATGTTGTAATAATCTCTGTCTGGGTTGTTGTTGGCCTCAGCTACGGTCTTTTTGACGCTCCTGTCGACGGGCCGTCTGCTCAGCAGCAGTCTCTGTCTGCGAGGCACCACACCTTTGGCCGCCAGCTTCTCCGCCTTCTGAGCGACGCGACGCAGTTTCTTGGCATTGCGCTGCTGGCAGGCCAGCACACTGGTGGAGGGAAAAAACAGAATAAATATTTGAGTTTAAAACAAGAAAACAGAGGGGATGGAAGACAAACACGAACAGTACAACTGTGTGTTTTTAAATCCTCAGATCCCAGGACCTTGTTCACACAACAGAGGCCTGAGCTCCTGTGTGTCATCTTCACATTTCCTCCAGAGGAAATACTGGGAGCGCAAGGATGAGATCATCACAGGACACACACACACACAAGGTCCTCACAAATATCATAGATTCAGCTTTATTTCTGTTAGGAGCATGTTGTGCTGTTTCTTCTGATAACATCCTCACAGTCTGATTTTAAAAACAAAAGTGAGATTGTAGCTGATTTTAAAGCTGAGCAGTTGACCCGGGATGATTGTGTGTGTTTGATTACAAGTTCACAGTAACAAGGTAGGACAGTGATCTAGACTTGAACCCTTATAGACCAGCAGATAACACTCCACAGTCTCCACAGTGAGACAGCTGTCTAGTTCTGGTTCAAGTTTGGACATTCACATTTGTTTGATATTTGAAATACACTGCATGGACCAAATGAAAAAAAAAAAACAAAAAAAAAAAAACATTTCGTTGGAACGCATTTAGCTCTGATTATGGCACAAATTCACACACTTTTTCATGAAAATCAGCTGATATTGATTGGTGGCCGATCGATCAGAACACCCTTATCCATATGTATTATATGTGTTTGCATCTGCTTCCCAAACAGAATCAAACACTTTGACAGCATTTGTGCATGAATATATCCATAAATGTATTAATATAGCTGGGATTTCAACAAAAATTTGTCTGCTTTTGGTGAATTATTTTGAAAATATGGATGTTGAACTTGTTTCTTTTCCTGTTGGGGTGATGTGATCTTTGTAGATTCACTCCGGCGCAGCTTCAGTAAAAGCAGTATTCGATCTAATTTTGGCTGATCGCCCTCCGCCCCCCTGCAGAGCCAGTGTAAATACTCTCATTGATTAGAACGGTTGCATGTTTGCTGCGGAGGTCGGACCGTACCAGAGCAGAACTGCAGCTAGTGTAAATTAGGGGTTATTTTCAAACAGTGTTGCATTGATGATGGTAAACCTGACCACTGCACATCCCAAAGACTCTCACTCTGTGGAGCCAGTCTATGAGTGAAAACAATGTCTCATGTTCCCTGAACCACTCTTTCACAATAAGAGCCTGATGAATCCTGACATCGTCATCTTGGAATATGGCCGTGCCATCAGGGAAGAAACAATCCATTCATAAAATAACCTGCTTATTCAGTATATTCAGCTGATTTCATTCTTTGAGCTGAACCTAGACCTGAGCACCTGCAGCAGCCCCACATCATAGAGCTTAGTTAAATACAGGTGGACACTTCTTTTTGTCCAGGCAGTTTATTTCATCGTTTAAAATTAGTAATAAATTCTGAATCCAAACCTAAAACCATACTTAAATAGTGAGCACTAATTACAGGAAAAGAAAGCGGTTCCTGTTAGTTTAAACACCTGTTTCTTTGTCAGGAGTTGAGTTATAACTGTTTTGTTTTATTTTTCTTAGTTTAGGTGTTATAAATTTGATTGCTTAGTTTGTCACAAGTCTTTACTAAAGTCAGTTAAACTAACATGATATATTATGTTTGATGTACTGGAATGGGAAGATGTCCACCATCAAAAGTAGATCTTAGTCCATAAATGCTGGAGCTGCTGCTCAAAGAGTTGATTAAACAATTGGCAAAATAAGTTAGTTTAGAGCTGAAGACTAAATACTGACTCTTTAGGAGGTGGAATGTGAGAGTCGTGTTGAAGGATCAGGTCTATCCTCAGAGGACGTGACGATTTGCCCTTTTTCTTCTTCCCCTCATCGGTTTCTTCTTCTTCAAAGAGGAACAAAAACATGATTAACAAACCAGCAGAATAAATACAGAACTAAATAAATATATATACACTTTACTTTTACCTTTCTGCTCAGGTATTTCTGGCTGTCCAAGATCCACAAAGAACAAACTGTCGTCTGGTTTCTCTGACAGCAGACCCCTGAAATACATTAAAGTCACATGATAACATGTTTAAAAATGAGAAAACAGCTGCTTTCAACTACTTCTCTACTAAACTGATGTTAAATAAATATGTAGTAATAATACTACAAATAAACAAAAGAATATGTTACTTTATTTACTTATAGTGACACAAAATAACAGAACCATTTAAAATACTTAAACACTGATTTTAACTCCATCAACAGTTGGTTTATTTTGTACACAGAGTACTTTATTTCAAGTATTTATGTAAAACATCATAATGTTGTAACAGTTTCACATCCACAGAACATTAATTTATTGGATTTTAAAAGGCTTTTTGAGTTTACTGAGCAGTGATTATCAAAGCTGTCAAACCATGAAGTATACTTTAATAATCTAGTCTAAACAATTTCTAAGTTTTATACTGATTGTTCCAAGAAGTTGTCATTTAGAACAACTGATCAAAAATGTGTTTTTAGATAATGAAAAAAAAATTACAGATAATACAGCTCTATAAGTAGAGTATAAAAAAGAGGAAATGCAATATTCATGTTTTGAAAGGCGGGTTAGGTTGTACCCTTGCCACTTCGTACTCCTAACTTATATACATTCTGCAGTCTGTCTGTTTTTATTATTATTATTATTATTGGAGTCACAAAAAAAAACTACATATTAAATGTTTTGTCACAAAATACATGAAGATGGACCATGAAATTGCTTCAAATTGGCCAATTATATTTACAAATAGGTCATTTGAGCATATAATTATATGTTTACAAAAACCTGGATTGGTTGTTGTTTTTTTCTCTCAATTTAAGTAGAATAAACAAACATTAGGATGTCTGACAAGGTGTTTGTGAAGTCTGTGTGCAAAATAACCAAACTGCAAAACTAAATGTCTTCAGTGGTTAAAAGTATTAATTACATAAAGACATCAGGATTTAAAATAGAATTATTTATTTATTAAGGAACGAAACAAATAGATCCCAAACTCTAAACAAACTAGAAATGCCCCTGGAGTCATTAAAATAATAGATTACTGTTATGTTTTGATGTAAGACTTGTTCAAACAGATTAACAGAAGCTGGTTGTTGGGTAGAGTAGGCCTCTATTTTGTTTATCTTGTTAGTACTATTTTGGTGTTTAGAGGAGCCTGCATGTTAGCAGAACACTCTACCATAGACAGAGAATGTGCTGGCCTCTCCAACAAAAACACTTGTAAATAAAGCGACTATGAACCTGTCAGAGTATAAAAAGTATTTAAAACCTGACAGAGTTGATGTTTGATAGTCTGAGGAGAAAACTGAGCAGACCTTTAAACCTCGCACTCACCCTGTGGTCCTCTCTTGATGCCTGACGTCCTCTAAAAACTCCTCTACATCTGCAATATCGCTGAATTTGTTCCAGTTCTTCTTTTTATTCTTGTTGACACGTTTCCTCCGCGTGCTAGCCAAGTCTGAGGAGGATTTTAAAGTTAAAAAACCAGGTTGTGAAGCCGCCACGCGCTTCAGCCTCCTGGCAGCCGCCATTTTGAAATGACGAAAAAGAAAGAACTGTTTTGTTTTTTTTTTTCTAAGGAAGGACCGCCGCAGGTGGCGCCCCCTGTTGGACTAATGATGTAAACGTCGATTAAATGTGAATAAAAATATTGTTTATCTTTATTTTATAATACAATAATTTATAATTTTGAAAAACCATTTACATTAGTCAATATTTAGACACTTAACGTAAAATAAAAAAAATATTTGTTGTGTTGAAATTATATTATTATATTAAAACATATTTAAAATGTTAAATTAAATTTAGCTTTAAAAACTGAAATACTCTTTTTATATCTCTTGAATCTGTGTTGTAGATTAGTTGTTTATTTCCTTGTAATGTAAAGTGAAATAAAAAAAATCAAAAATCAAAAAGTTCAAATAATAAAGGAATAACAATTTTTATTTGTAAAAACATGTTAAACATTGAATTTTGCTTCTTTAAACACGTCCAGGGTTTATCCTGTGTTGTTATGAGTTTTGTGTTGGTCCAAATGCATCATGGGTAACGAGTCCCTTCTTGTCTTCTTTGATGATTTTCTTTTTTTTTCTTCCTCCCTTCGTTTTATTGCGAGAACAACGCTTTAGAGACTGAAGAATTTAATTCGCATTTTACAGCCGAAATCTTTCACTAACTTTTCTAAGGTATGTATCACAATTTTTATAAACCTCCACTCTTCCGTTTAATGTTAGGTTAGTTTCGAAATTTTCGATATTTTTTAGTTTATTGTCGACGAAAAAGAAAAACGCAGAGCAGTCGAGCTATTATCTGCCTGCTCGGGGAGTCGGGGACCAGAGAGAGAAGCTACTTGTGATCTTGGCTTGAATTTGACTCGAAAATGCGCCCAAAGTGAGAAGTCATCTGACGAAAAATTGCTCGCCAACTGCTTCCCTGACGTGTCTAGTGTCGTTTTCAAAAACCGTATCACATTTTTAAGTTGTAGTTTTTATAATTTTTCGTCGTTTTTATCGTCAACCTCTACGTTCGCGACGATTTTTTTTCTCCCTTCCCGTTTACATTCTTCGAGCCAGCAGCCAGCCATTACCGTTGGGCGCGTTGGTTTACTAACACCGGGCAACCGGGGCGGGCGGGGTCACGTGGTTTTTCGTAAAATAGCTAATTCTGCATAAGTTAAACAAGACTTGTGCATAACCGGAGAGCGTCGTGTGAAGAAACGAACAAACCCTCGTTTAGTACGCAAGGGGCGTGGCTTGTAGGGTAAATATTGTGTTTTGATTGGTCGAGAGGACCATAGCACCCCGCCCCACGGTCCTGTACACACAATTTGATTGGTTTACTTGATTAGATCTGTCTTCTTATTGGATGGTTATTTTGCTATTTTTCTTTACAGCCATTACATAAGCAGCTTTGAGTCTTCTTTAATGAATGGCTTCACATTCACTTTATACTTATTTTAAATTAAACTAAATTGAAATCATTCGTGCAGGCTTTAAAAAAAATAAATGAATATAAAAAACTTTAAATAACACATTGTTTATCCCATAGAACTCAAAATAAGACTTCCTTATTTGAAGACTTTATTTGCCTGCAGGTGATTTGAAACAGCCATGGCTCGTACCAAGCAGACTGCTCGTAAATCCACTGGAGGCAAGGCTCCACGTAAGCAGCTGGCCACAAAGGCAGCTCGTAAAAGTGCCCCTTCCACTGGTGGGGTCAAGAAGCCCCATCGCTACAGGTGAGAGATCACATCGTCCTTCTGTTCGTGCTGAGTAAAAGTTATAGAGACCTCTTTACAATTCTTCTTTTAAACTTTTTTTTTTTTTGTTAATTATAAAAATAATAAAATCCAGAAAAGATACTGTTGCTCATTTACCCTCCCCCTCATGTTTAATCTGTTTATGCCTCCCTTATCTAGGCCCGGTACTGTGGCCCTGCGTGAGATCCGTCGTTATCAGAAGTCCACTGAGCTTCTGATCCGCAAGCTGCCCTTCCAGCGTCTGGTGAGAGAGATCGCCCAGGACTTCAAGACTGACCTGCGTTTCCAAAGCGCAGCCATTGGGGCTCTGCAGGTCAGCACTGCTCCAGAGATATGACTTGATTTGTCTTGTTTGTTATGATAATACATTACTGTTTGCTCTGAATCCTAATTTTATGTAAATTTATTGAGTAATTTTTGAGTAAACCTCAAATATTATTTGTATATTAAGACTTCCCAGTTGTAAAGAAACAAAATCGTTGCTAGCTGACAGGGAAAAATTCAAAATATTAAGGCGTTTTTCCTCCAAATCAGATTTTTTTGTTGCTACTGCTCAAAAAATGCTTCAAAAATGTGTTTTAGGATTATATTTCAGACAGTTCCTTCAAATAATATATTGATAAGGCATTAATTCATTATATTTTGACAAAATGCAATTTTTGCACACGTGTAAATGAAACCCTATATCTGCCTATTTTTCCACATTCCACTTTTAGACGTAATCCTCATTTCGATGTGTCACATTAACACTAAATGCTGAAATGTTCTGTCATCTGCAGGAGGCCAGCGAGGCCTACCTGGTCGGCCTGTTTGAGGACACCAACCTGTGCGCCATCCACGCCAAGCGGGTCACCATCATGCCCAAAGACATCCAGCTGGCCCGTCGTATCCGCGGAGAGCGTGCTTAAATATTTTGGTTTTTTTTTCTGATTTATGATAAGCTGTCTTCTGGTTTCTCCTTCTTCTATACTTAGTAGTTTGGTTTGAGGTTCTAGATACATATAATTATATATATATCATATGATTGTGATAACCGTAAATGTGTGATTATGTCTTCTATGGTGCTACTAGTAGCAGATTTTTTCCATAGCAGTATCTTCATGTGTGTTTCAATCTTTGAATCAGTCACACTCATCAGTCCTAATATGTAAACACACAGTAATACCATGTTACCTCGAGGAATTAGGTGTTTTTAGAGGGGTGGACTGTGTATGGTCTGAAACGGGCATAGGAGTCGGTGTTAGGGTTTCATCTAAAACACGCATCTTGATATGATGTTGATTTGAGTCTTGATTTTCTTTCTTTTTAAATGGAAATTTGTTGTAAAATTACAGATTATTGTTTTTTTTTTTACAACAATGGTGTATTTCTACTGTTACTATTCCGTGTATCAAATTAGAAAAGTCTGATTCTGGTTGTCATTTGGAAAACGCCGTCCTACTGCGACGGCACTGCATGGTTCGACAGACTACAAGCGGCATAGATGTAGCAGACCTGTGTTAAGCATGTTTTCATTTACAGCCATGGTGTTATGTCCAGGTAATGTTTTAATTTCCTCTCTCAGGTTCATATGATAACCTATTTTTTTCTACTGTGTTTTTGATTTTATGTTTTCAGTCATTTTTAAAAGGCAGAATATTTGTACTTTTGACTTCACATTCAGGCATAATAAACAGTTTCTTGTGGATAAAAAGAGCTGTGTGTGTAATTGACGGTAAAGTTAGATACTAGTGTCAAACATGTCATCCGTCTAGTCAAACTTGTCATTGAAAATAACATCACAAAGCATTTTAAATTCCTATTAGAGACTAGGAAACAAAAAAATAGGTCAAAGCGAAATAAAATGTCAGTGGATTCATTAAATAAGACAAACATGGTTTAAAAAAGGCATAAACTCAATTACTATAATTAAAATAACATAAAAATGGCAGATTGTTTACAAATAAGTCACAACTCTGACCTTTCTGAGCAATTGGATTTTTTTTTTCCCTGAGTTTGAGCGCTTAAACAAAAATGTGTCTTTTTCTTGTTGGCGCGCAGAGTTGTAAAGTAACTAAGTACAAATACTTTGTTACTGTACTTAAGTAGAATTTTGGGGTACTTGAACTTGAGTAATTATTTTTCCAATAAAAGTACTGAACTTAAGAAGTATTTGTATTTCATGAATTATATTGTATTTGGCTGCAGCCCTCAGATAGATTTTCCTTTTGGGGGAAAGGTTTGTGCAGCCTTGATACATGTATATAAACTGAAACAGCTGGACTAGTGCATCCTAAATTTAACATAAACTAATTATTTTAATATGACAGTCATTTCTGGATTTTTTGGGGAGGTCACCTCTTAATAAGTGTCATTACAGAAAATCTTACTGTTCATTTTAGATCATTACTTTTACTTTTAATACTTAAGTACAAAAAATATCAGACACTTTAAGACTTTTACTCAAGTAATATTCCTAAAGAGACTTTAAATTTTACCAAAGTAATTATTTGGTAAGATACTTGTACTTTTACTTCAGTATCACTTTGTGGTACTTTATACATCACTGTTTACGCGTCATTTCTGTCGTTTCCTCCTCCGAACAGCCGCGGCTCGTCCATAAAATCACTTTATCTCATTAAACTAAAGCACAGACTCGTTAAATCTACGATAATAAAGTTTAATATAAAAGTAAGACCCGCTGTGTCGGACTTTAATGATGACAGTGAAGCCGTGTTGCATTCACGGACACATGATTGACGCGGCGGCCATTTTCCCGCTGGACGCTGCTCTCCTTCATTGTGAGAAACGAAGAACAAAAACAGACCAGCGAAACGTTGCTGAAGACTTATCCACTCTTTCCCTCACGGTAAGCCCCTCTATCGCGTATTGTTCTAGCTCTAAATAAACTTTTCATTTTTAAAACAGTTTTATACACATATTTAAGCTTTTTCTTGTTTTGACAGCGCTTTTATTTTGTCGCGTTGGTAATTACACGGCTATCGAAGCGAAGGGGAAACGCAGTCTTCACTCTGCAGCTGCTCAGAGGAGCGAAAATTCACTTTCAAATTATGCGCCGCGTTAGCTCAGTTATACGACAATGTTAGGGGCCGTTCGGCTCTCCTTTTCGCATCTACAACTTCTTTGAAATGTCTTCTGTGTTGTTGTCTAAGTTTCCAGCGCGTTGGAACAGGGGTTATTTGTGAAATTGAAGTTGTTTATGTGCTGCTCGCTCGCCGCTTTGCCCTGTCTCTTTATCCCGTTTGCGCATCAAACCGCCGCCATCATCAGAGCGAGGTGGGCGGGCCTGGGAACAGTGGCAAGCGCCCGTAGAGCCCGCCCACTTTGTAGATTCTGAAATTTGATTGGCTCACGGGTTTTATTTTTATATTCGTGTCGCCTAACAGCCAATAGCATCGTCACTTATTTCTGATTGACGTTTCTCGGATAGATCGTTATCAGGAGTATTTCTGTTTGTTTACTTCCACAAACATTCATGTTAGTTGCCGGGTCAGTTTTTAAGTTTGTTTTATAACCTGCTGGATTACAAATGTTTTTGAATCGATAAAATGTTAAATATTTGAGTCTATAATAGGCGTAAAACTAGTATTTTTTTCACGTACGAAAAACCATAATTAGAGAAATTGCATTTCCTGCGAAAATTCTAATGTGAATGCCTAATGCTGAAAACTCCAGCTGAACTTGAGCTAAAAATATTTTAATATGAAAAGTGTTAATGTGAGCTCATTTTGAAAAAAAAAAAAAAAAACATAATTGCAGAAAAATAGTAAAAAGGAGCAGATATGTAGTTGAAAACAGCTTAAAGCTAGGAGCTAAAATCGCTGAATGTAGCTAAAAACATCTGTAAGAATCATAAATAGGAATAGGTAGCAGAACAAAAGCCTAAAAATTAGAAAAAGCAAAGAAATAGCAGAGAGAAGCAGATCTATAGCTAAAGTAGCATAAATAGCTAAAATTATCATAAAATAAGCTAAAGATAACAACCACAATTTGAAATTAGCACCCAGTTGAAATAATAGTTGAAAAATAACTAAAACAGATAAAAATAAAAGAAAAAAAGAATCTAAAAGAAGCAGGATTTTAGATGAAAAAGTCAAAAAAAGCAAAAATTATCAAAAAGTAGATGCAATTAGCATAAGAACGTGAAAAACAGCATAACCAGAACAAAATCTGTAAGGTGCTATAAAGATTTAGAAACATTTTAAGTTATTTTAAGGATGTTGAAAACAGCTTCATTAATTTTCAATGATAAAAAAGTAGCTAAAGAAAAATAGCAAAAAAGTATAAAAAGCTGAAATACCAAAAGTCATAGCACCCATCACATGAATGAGCTGAATGTTTTGATATATGAATTGTTGAAACAGCACAAAAATTGTGGAACGAATTGGATGCTGAAAAACGTATGGAAGAAAAAATGATCTTAATAGTGTGAATGCTGGGAAGGGTTCACACAGTAATACTATGTTCACAGCATTGTTGCTACAAAATTTAACAATTAGTTTTATGTTTTAGAGTTTGTGTGACAAGCATAGTTTATTCAGTCAAACGGAATCCTCTTATTTGACTGACAAAATGTATAATTGTGTTAATGTATTATCCAATGTGAGTGGTCATTTCACTTTACAAATATTACATTTAATTAATTAAAACATGAATTGTTTCTTTGATGTTTGAAACAAAGAATGTTTGTATCTAATGAGAAAAAAAACATAGCCTAATTACATTATTATATTGTATTATAAGTTTTTTAATAACTTTTCTTTGCTATGACTCTTGATTCAAACACTAATTGATTTAAAAAGCCTAGGTCTAGGCTGCTAAATTAATGTTATTCTTAACTTCATCTTCCTCAGTTGATCTCCAGCCATGGCCCGTACCAAGCAGACTGCCCGTAAATCCACTGGAGGCAAGGCTCCACGTAAGCAGCTGGCCACAAAGGCAGCTCGTAAAAGTGCCCCTTCCACTGGTGGGGTCAAGAAGCCCCATCGCTACAGGTGACACAGACATGAGCAGCTCCCACACTCATATTTCAACTTGTCTTTAATGAAAGTAACCCAGCTCTGCTTTTCCACTACTTTGTATAAATATATGTGTTTTGCTTTGTTACGTAAAGGCCCGGTACTGTGGCCCTGCGTGAGATCCGTCGTTATCAGAAGTCCACTGAGCTTCTGATCCGCAAGCTGCCCTTCCAGCGTCTGGTGAGAGAGATCGCCCAGGACTTCAAGACTGACCTGCGTTTCCAAAGCGCAGCCATCGGGGCTCTGCAGGTCAGTGTTACACAGGATGCTTTACTTTAAGTGCATCAGACCAACACCAGTAGTAGAAACTTGGGAAACTAAATTAAAATACAGGGAGCTCTTGAGTTTTTAGGAATATTTTAGCATTTGGATTCTTAACCCCAAAAAAAGTCAAAATATGTCCAGTTGTTTTGTTTGTTTAAAAACAAACTTCTGGAGTTAACATTTCATGGATGCCTGAGATTCTACTCCAGCATATGCAGTGTTTACTTTACAAACTGAGGAATTTGGACAAGTGGAAGAGAAGAAGTGTTATAAAAATCTGTGTACAGCAGATAGACAGTACCTGAAAGTCTTATTTGTAAGATAATAAAACTTGGTTACACAAGGGGGGTGCAAAATTCAAAGCCAAGGGCCAATCTGTCAATATTTATTGAAAAAATATGGGTTTTAAATTTTGTCTAACAAATTATTCTCATGGAAATACAATTTCTACATAAAATCCTATTTTATGCAGCGTTTAGAGCAGGGCTATTCAACTAAACTGCTCCGAGGGTCACAGTTACTGCAGGTCAACAGCTAAAGGGCCGAACATCCAGCAATTAAAGTCATTATGTAAATAAACCAAGTATTACAGAGATCTGTTACCTTTGAAATAGTTTATTTTGCTACATTTAATCATGAATACAACATACAGAACCCTAAAAGCAGAGTTAATTAAACAATATTAAAAACAAAAAGAACACATTCTGCCTCTTATTTAAGACAAATATTATTGTGAAATCTCTGACTTACCAACTTTTTTAACCAATTTTATTTTCACTTTCATAGTTTTATCTTCAACTGCTTGTAATTTTAACCGTATTTAATGTGCATAGAAATGGTTTTTACCAGCTTGTAGCCAACATTCTGACGTTTCTGTACATACCAAACATGTCTATGTTTTAACTAAAAGAACTCATATTAATTAAAGTAGAAAACCAGGGTTTTGGACTTAAGAGATGAATGAACCAATTGACGGGTCGAACTTTGGTTCTCCAGGTGAATAGCCCTGGTTTAGAACAAACATACCCTAACAAATAAAGAAAAAAAGAATACATTTTGAAATACACATCGAAATACACACCTTAATTACTTAGGCCTTAGACTCTACTCACAACTATTTCATTTACTATTCTCAGATACATTTATGTAGCAAATCAGCTAAAAAAAAAACCTTCACTAGAAATCCAGTTTGACTTTAAAAATGAAAGATGATACAGAATTAAAGTTAATCACTATTGAGAAAAAAACAAGCTAAATACAGTGATAAAAAATTAAATAAAACTATTTTACATTTAAAATATTATGTTAAGGGTCAGACAAAATGTTAACGAGGGCCCAATTTGGCCTGCAGGCCCTGAGTTTGGCAAGTGGTTTATTGCTTGTTTTTAAAAACATATGCTCCTTATTTTTTTCTGTTATTAAAACGTCATTACCAAAATGTTAAATACCATCAAGCTGACGAGTCACTAACACCTGCTTCCCTGTTGACCCCGCCCCCCCGCAGGAGGCCAGCGAGGCCTACCTGGTCGGCCTGTTTGAGGACACCAACCTGTGCGCCATCCACGCCAAGCGGGTCACCATCATGCCCAAAGACATCCAGCTGGCCCGTCGCATCCGCGGAGAGCGCGCATAATTCTCTTACTTTGTCCTCTTTTTCACCTTTTTCCTGCTCTTCCTTCACTATTCTGTCCATCATGCCCCCTCACGAACCCCAACCCAGCTCCCCCCTCCCTCCCTCCTCCCCGTGTTTAGTAGTGTGTAGAAGAAAGCTGATTATATTATAATGAAAGTGTATAGTTTTGTTTTCTTAGTGCTCATAGCAGCAGACTTTTAGGGTACTCTCTCTCTCTCTCTCTCTCTCTCTCTCTCTCTTTGTGCATGTACCGACTCTGTGGTGACGGAACCTCCTCAAGCACACGTTTTCTTGTTTTGCACCGTTTGTTACTCTGAGGCAGGGTGTAGTTTGTGAACACGTGGACTCCAACAGCGCAGATTTGGGAGAGATGACCAGTAGAAGAAGACGGGTGGGTGGGGGGTGTTTTTCTGCTGGAGCGGGGAGGTCTTCTCTTGCAGCAGGGTGCTAGAAGAACTTGACCCCTCCTCTTCTGCTTCTCACCATCTACCAGCCTTTGCTCAGAGAGGTTCAGGAATATTGGAGGCGGGTCGTTCTTTCCCCCTCCCACCTGTGTCTGCATGAGTGTGGGCTCTGATCACCTCAGTAAATAATATACAATACATCAGCATTTGTGCTTACCTTATTACTAATCATGTTTTTCATCTTGTTTTTTTTTTTTAAACAATCTGATGTTTCTTTCTTACCTCAGACTGTTTGTGGGTGACAGATGTGGGGGGATGAATCGGATTAAAACAGAACAAAAAGGCAAACTTAAAATCCTGTTTTCTACTGAAGTGTTGTGCTACTGACTCGCACTGATACCAAAGTTCGATCCTCTCTCGGCGCTCGTTTTCCTAACACACACCAAGGCTTTGATCTCACTGTTTTTGTCTTGTTCAAATTGGTTTCATGTCAATTTTTATTTCAAGCCAAAGTAGAATGGTGTCAAATATTTTTAGTAGCAGAGACTCTTTTTAAATAAAACCTTTTTTTTTAAATAAAAAAAGGTTTGTAATACTCACGTACACCAAAAGTTCTCAGTCTAAAAACTTATTTTTCTTAAAAAAAGCATTAAATATTGGAGCGAAGTATGTCCTAAATTAGTGACACTGATAATATTTGTTTTTTTGAGAATAACCCCCTCATGTTTCTATTTTATCCCTCTGAAACAGCTGATCATCTGTACACCGTTTCTCAGGTTAAATTCTTACCCTTTACACTTTTATTTTCCAATTCAGTTTTCTCTTTTTGTTTCATTTTTTTAAGCTTTTTTTTTTTCTTTTTTTTGAAATGTTGAATAAAATGTTTCAGTTAAATAATGTTTGTAATTTCCAGATTTGTCATATAAGGTGGTAATAAATGGATGTTACACACATTCCCCTGTGTCTGAAGTTTTAATTGTAAGTCAATAATCAAACAGACTTCTAAAGTAGGATGATGAATGACTTGTTTCTTTGGGTTAAATTAGGGGATTGGTTTTGAGAGAAGATTCACTTCAGTAAACCCGTTTGGTCTTCAGTTTTCATTTAAATCCAAACGGTTTCACGTCCTCATGAACTCTCTCTTCAAAGTACTTATCAACTTTCCCTTAAGGTACTGGTCCGCCATCGGTCTCGTGACGGTAAGATTACAGATAGTTGATAGGCAACATAACATTCACTAAGATACAAATAATTTGTTAGTTTTCGTTATGTTTTATATTCCTCTAACACATCATAATGACTCTGAATCTCTGATAAGAAAAAAAGAAAAAAAGCATGATATTTACAGTTTGGAACAGAAGTGTGATTTCAGGGAAGTAAATCTTGTCTCACAAAAGATTTGAGTTTTAAAAGCCTTTAAATAATAAATCATTTATATAAGTGGTGTCCAAAGTCGAACAATGTTTTAGGTGGTTCAGCTGAACCTAATGAGTGCTTAATTAGTAGGCCTCTGCAGACCGTGATGGTTTACTGAAGAGGCCTACTAATTAAACACTAATTAGGTTCAGCTGTGTTGAACCAGGGCAGCAGCTAAAACATGCAGGACACTGGCCTTTAGGACTGACTTTGGACACCACTTATTTAAAGCAATAAAATAATCATTTTTCTTACTGTAATGCTAGTAAACCACTAGATGGCAGTAATGTGCAGTGAATTATGAAACCTAGACCCTTTGCTGCCAAAAGATTCAAGTTATGGGAACACAATGATGACAAAACATAGCACTTTAATGGAATCTGTCATATTTTTTATTCTTGAAATAATGTTGGGTGTGACTTATAAATGGTGTCACTGAATAAACATTAAAGTGCCTGTGACATCAAATTTTTGCAATAAACATGAATTCATTTTTGGAAAGATAACAATGATAACAAATTGTAAAACAAATTTCACGTCGCTGAGATGAACGGTTGTTGAGATATTTGCATGTGAAGAAACAGGAAGTGATGTCAAAAGGGAAGGTCTGCATGTAAACAGAGCGTTGTTACAAAAGCTAACAAAACAGACTGTAGAGAAGAATCTGATGTTTCTTTAGATTATTTTTAGTCGCTATGAAAGAGAGATGAAGAAGAGTTAAAGTTTAAATAAGTTTGTTTTAATAAACAAAGACTAGAGAGTTTATTTTATTAATGAGTTCCCCTTTGATGTCACTTCCTGCTTCACTTTGACTGAGCCCAATTCAAAAGAAAATAGGCCGGTTATGTGACAAAATGGGTAAAATCACGTGTATTATGCCAATTTTCTTAAGATGTTTTCTTTGACTTTTTGTATTTGAAGGATAGGCATGTCACAGGCACTTTAAACATTTTTAACTTGTATAACATCATTATTATTATTATTGTTGTTGTTAGTATTCCACCATTGTTTTAATCTGCTAACCCTCTACAGGTTTGGTGAAAATCTTGTACAAAATGCTCATTAAAACATGTAGTTTTATATTTACAGATGTCTATAAAGTACTTGAAAAAATTAAAAAAAAAATTCCTTTACAGAAAATGACTGGTAAAAAATGAATTTCACTGATAAGAAAAGTACTAAAGTAAAAGTCATAAAACTGTTACAAATAATCGGGAAAGTGAAAGTACTTTTACACACACACTAAGATATTAAGGGTTGAATTTACTTCACCAATGTCAACTTTATTTATAAAGCACTTTAAAAAAACAGCAATCAACTGCACCAAAGTGCCTTACATCAATCACAAAACAACTGATAAAAACATATTGAAGCAAAACAATAAATTAAACAGACAAAACACATAGAATACAATATAAACCCTTATAAAAATGCCAGAGAATAAAAATGAGTTTTCAGAAGAGATACTACTTACACGGGTTCTGCTTAACTGAGCTGAGTAAAATGAGCAATTTACACATTTTATTTTAAAGAAAATGTGTTAATTGCTATAGATTAACTCGACTCATTTTAGTGGAACCAGTAACTTTATTTAGTAAATTCAACACTTCATTATTTAGAGTGCAGAAACAACTCCTTTTATGATCATTTAAATTTGTAATGAAATGTTAAATTTTAAGAAGTAAAGGTATCATTTTTAGGTTTTGAATGTAACAAAATAAAAGTAAACGTTACAATTTAAAAAAAATTGGTAAAATTACAATTTCTCAAAAAAAAAAATACGTAAGTACTGTAATAAAATAAATGTACTTAGTTACTAAACAACTCTGGATATTTGGTAAAATTGTATTTCATAGAGATTTATTTTAATGTGAAAATTTTAACATACACAACAACATTTTGGCAAAATCAATGAAAAGTTCAGCTCTTTTGGAACTCTATAGATCAGACATTACAATCCGCTTGCCTGCTTGTCGGCCTGTTATATTAAGTGTGCTGTCAGGGAGTGAGATACATAGGTATGTGGTTACCATGGTGTCTCTAACGAGCCTTTAAACTGATAGTCAAGAGATTTTTAAAGTGATGTTCTGCCATTAGCCCAGCCTGTGCTCTATGACTGATGCAGCTGATTACACACTATTAATGCAGAACATCACTATAAAAATGACCAGACTAACTGTTTAACATTATTTTAATCTTGGTTCTTTCTACTCTTCTAGTTTAAACATCAAATAATAAACATTTTATCAATGTAGTTATTTTTGTTTTAGACTTTATACAAGAAAGTTGGAGGATGTTGGAATTTCAGGCATTATTTATCACTGTACATATAAAACCCCTATTAAACTATAATTTCAAATTAAACCACAATTGAACAATAACATGGTGAGGTTCCTGGCATTACAGGATTGTTATTTGAGGCAACATCATTCCCCTCATCAGTGTTTCATCTATTTGTCTACTTCCTTCAATTAAAGGAGATAAATCCATGCCCTCAGCCATATTTATGTCAATAAAATTAAGCACACACACATACATACAGAAGCACCGGTGGCCTCAGCTCAGCAGAACAAGCTCTAATCAAACACCCGCCTTTAATCTGTAACAGTGATGGTTGTTAATGTCAGGGTTTGGAAATGCTGGGACCAAAAACTCACAAAGAAACCATTTTATTTAATAGACAACAGGAAGTAGAGAGTCACTATGTTTGCAGGAATTCAACAGATATTTGGTTTCAGCAGAAGCCTGTTTGTTGTTGAGATCGAACTGTTCTGTCTTAATGATTGTTATTAACCTCAAGGTTTAGAACGACTAAGACCAAAAACCTGCAGGAAACACAGGTAAGGACAGGAAGTGGAAAGTCAACGCATGTGGGAAGGAACAGAGTGAAGGTTAGTAATGTTTCCAGAAGTGGACTCAACAGCAATAGATCTATAGTAGAGTGTCTTTCAGTTGCAGGTTTCTGGGGGAGGCAGGAGTCCAGGTAAGGTAAGTGTTACAGTAGGATCAGACCAAAGACAATCTGAACCTCTGGGGTGTCTGCTTTATATGCAAGTCTATGGTGGACCCAGGTTCAGGGGTGTTGAGAAGCCTCATGGCACTACTGCTGCACATTTTGACGTGTTTCTCACATCTGGCACTGCGCAGTTTCAGAGTTGGCAAATCTGAAATCATGTGTATTAGGCCAATTTTCTTAACTATAAAGATGTTTTTTGTACTTTTTGTATTTGAACTATATGCACTGGCACTTTAAGATGTTGAACACCTTTTCGATGCTCAAAACGCATTTGGTCTGAACGAACCAGGTGATCGAGCAGGGAGGCAGAGTGAACAGCCAAACAGTTCTGAGCTGAGTTCTCCTTTTTTGTGTTGGAAGGCAGAGAGGATTATATAGAGAGATCATGTTAAAACAAGAGATCAAATTGTTATTTAATTCTCAGAGTTGAATATTTATTTACAGACAGGCAAGTTTACCACACAACTCAGATCTGTTCCATTTCCACTCACTTTGGAGACCCACTGAGCATCAAGCTCAGCTGTACTTACAATGTTTATAGAAAACCTGGTAACACCCCGGATATGACGTCATAATAAGGGAGTACCCTTAACACAGCTCTACATTACTGAGATGCAAAACATTTAATGTTTACACTGCTGGAGTGAGGCACGTGTTAAATAGAGACATGTTGATTCTCTTACTGTGTTGGGAAACACAAGGAGCACAAGTTAACTTAAACAAACTTCAAAGCAAAACACAGATTACTCATAGAGAAACAGGAACTTTATCCAGTGACATCTATGGTCAAACAAGGACAAGTGTTTCAGCTCAGCCCGTCAGCCTGGATCAGTCCCAGTCGTGTGCTGCAGCTGCAGCAATCAGCATGGCTCTGCTGGAAGAAAACCTGAAACACAAGAAGGGGAGGGGAGAACCTGGAACCGGCTGCAGTCCTAACATAATCCTGTTGTTTTGAATAGCCGTCACATCAGTACGAGCTGGTAAACATGTAGACCCACAAACATCTCACAGAGGGGTGGTGTCACTGCTGCTCAACAACACGGCTGATTTATTAAACAACAACATTTTTATTCAATTTACGTTTACATCACCATAATACTAACTTGTCTTCTTCCTCCTGTTGGTTCTCTGTGCGTCCCAGCCCAGGGCGGTCTGGTTTTGTCTTTCCTCCGTGCCGACTACCAGTTATTTAGTAAGAGCAAGCCTCGCCACCACTTCTTGTTCTTGTAAATAAATCAGTTTGCGTTTGGAGTTTGGAGTTTTGCCTGCTTCCTGGGTTTAACCACACATATGTGACGTGCAGTATTAATGACAAAATCAGCTGACATCTCACTCTGGTTTATAAAACAAAAGAGAAGAAAGCAGAAAAATCGGAACTGTTTCATTCATTTTATAACTTCCAACCAGCAACAACTCTTTTTAACACTTTCTAGAAGAAATGGATCAAATAGACTGATTTAAACTTTTTACATCTCAGATTTATAAACAGTCCTTTCATTACACTTGATGTTATTCTACCAGAGAAAACTAAAAGTTATTGAAAATAATCTTGCCCAAAACATGACAAATAAGCAGAAAAAAAAATGAGGGCAATGAGATACACCTGGGCAGAGAGGACAAGGATCAGATGTGGGAGGAGCTAGGGAAAGACTAAGGAGAACTAAAGTAACACAGGGAGGAAATAGACTCTAAAAACTGTCTCAGGAATGTAGCAGCAGATCATCCCTCAAGTGTTGATTTCATTTTGAAAATTGATCAATAGTTTATGGGTTGTTCAGTTTTGTCCTATAAATAAGACTGTATAGAGTTGTAAAGTAACTAAGTACAAATACTTTGGTACTGTACTTAAGTAGAATTTTTGGGTATCTGTACTTTACTTGAGTAATTATTTTCCAGCCTACTTTTTACTTCTTACATTTTTACACAGTTATCTGTACTTTCTACTGCTTACATTTTTAAAAAAGACAAGAAGTATAAAGTTGTTACTTTTATTTTATTTTTGCTTGTTTTCATTCCAACTTGTTATTGTAAAAAATAAATACTATCATATAAACTGTGCCTCCTAGATAAAGTGAATTTAACTGTGGTTGAATGAGAAGTATAAATATATAAAATTCTGATACGGCATTAGTTTGTACACAAACAAATCATGTCACACTCCAGCAGGACATATTCATTAAATAAAAATACTGTACTTATTTGTATTGCATGAATTTTATTATTGCCTTTGGCCGCAGCCCTCAGATTTTTATTTTGGGTAAAATGTTTGTTCAGCCTTGATATTTGTATATAAACTGAAACAACTAGACTAGTGCATCCTAAATTTAACATTAATTAATTATTTTAATACAATATAGTCATTTCTGCATTGTTTTGGGGAGGTCACCTCCTGATAAATGTCATTACAGAAAATCTAACTGCTCATTTTAAATCGATACTTTTACTTTTAATACTTAAGCACAAAAAGTATCAGATACTTTAAGACTTTTACTCAAGTAATATTCCTAAAGGAGACTTTAATTTTTACCACAGTAATTTTTGGATAAGATTCTTGTACTTTTACTTAAGTATCACTTTGTGGTACTTTATACAACACTGACTATATGTAAAAGAAGTGCACCGTTATCAAAATGCTTTAGTTTTAAATAATTACAACCTGTTCTTACACTAAAATAAAACAAACCTGTCACTTATCCACAAACGAATTTCATTGTTTGGATTAAAAAAATTATGAAGCCTAAGCTCATTTAAAATCAGGATTACAAAGTTTTTCATAAAGTATTTTGGTTCAGACTTTAGTTTGGACAGCTGAAGACGATTTTACATTTAAAAGTTCATTTTTCACTAAGGTTTTGGTTTAGTAAACTAACAGTAAAGTATTAAATTGTGTAAAAATCATGAGCCTGTTTTTTTAATGCACACTGTTCAGCAGAAACCTCTATGTTTGGTGAAGGAGCATCTCATGAGACTGCAGCCACAGATTATCAGCTCTCTGCTCTGCCTGTAATGGACTCCAACTGTCTAATGGAAAAGCAGCACTTATAGTTTATTTCTCTATTTCTCTCTCTAATTGTATGTCTTTGTCTATGTGTGTCATTGTGTGCAGGCATATACATATGTGTGTGCGTGTAGACCACGTTGTGTTCACCTTCCCCAAGGTCTGCGTAGTGCCGCTCCATCTGTGGCACTCAGGGGATTACAGCCAATCTGTCTGTCTGCTGCTCAAAGTGCTGACCGTCAGACCAGCACCAGATTAACACAGTACTGGGATTGAGATGGAGGGGGGGGGAGGGGTGCGGGTGGAGCGGGTGGAGGCTGAGGAGGAAAGAGATGTGTGTGTGTGTGTGTGTTGTCAGAGGAGGTTGATTAGAACACAACTGGTACTGTATTTGTGTGGGGTGGCAGGGTGGGGGGTGCTGGGGGAGGGGTTAACAAAGCAGAGAGGGACAGAAGGAGGAAGAAGAGCGACATGTGGTAATGGCAGGTGGATGAGAGGGGGTCGAGGGTCACATAAGTTAGGTTTTGCTGCAGTTAAGGTGGAGGAGCATCGATGAGTCAAACCTGAGCCGATCCAGCGTAAAAGGTGACTCACTGGATGAAAACAAGGCCGTGATTTTCAAACCTGGTTAATTTAAAACGCGACAACATTCACTGGTCACTTAAGTTCTTGCAGTTTGAGTTTTTAACTATTCTGCAAAAATTGTCAATCTAACCAAGTTTTAAAATCTTATATCCAGCCAAAAAAAAAAAAAATCTTTTTGATCTTGTTTTGAGACTGATTTAATAAACAAGAACTGATTGTGTCAGAATAATAATCTTGT
>JAUBOC010000077.1:22533900-22545642 GCA_032275365.1 Anablepsoides cearensis | reverse complement strand
GTTACCTTGTTCCAAAGGGGTTATAGACTTGTTACCTTGTTCCAAAGGGGTTATAGACTTGTTACCTTGTTCCAAAGGGGTTATAGACTTGTTACCTTGTTCCAAAGCAGTCATAGACTTGTTACCTTATAGACTTGTTACCTTGTTCCTAAAAGGTTTTATATGTGTTACCTTGTTCCAAAGGTGGTTATAGACTTGTTACCTTGTTCCTAAAAGTTTTTAAATGTGTGTTACCTTGTTCCAAAGGTTTTATAGACTTGTTACCTTGTACCTAAAATCTAAAGACTTGTTACCCTGTTCTGAAATGTCTTTAGTTTCATTTCCTTGTATCTAGATTGTTGCAGGACATATGTAGCAATAAAAAATGTTCTGCCTTTGTTAGATACTGTAGAAACATTGACTTTGCCGTTGAGTCAAGTTTCTAACAGCAAAACTCAAGAATTACCAGATCAGCTAAAAAAAATATGAAGTGCTTATTCAGAATCTAAATTCAGATTTGTTGTAGTCATTAATTTTAACATTGTTTGTGTTTGGACCTGTGTATGTCTGTAGGTGATTGTGCAACGGTGTCTTGCAGCTCGTAGTCTCACCCATGTGAAGGCTGGCTGCATTGTGTGTGGCTACCTCAAACTGCTCCCAATGTTCCTCATGGTTTTCCCAGGAATGATCAGTAGAGTCCTCTATCCAGGTGGGTCCTATCCAAACATGGGTAGAGACGAACCAAAAGAAATCTGGCGTACGACACAAATGTCTGAAGGCAGCGTTCTACGTTTGTTTCCATCCACCTGCAGATGAGGTTGGTTGTGTGGTTCCCGAGGAATGCCAGAGGATTTGTGGAACTGAAGTGGGCTGTTCTAATATTGCTTATCCTAAACTGGTGGTTACAGTCATGCCTGACGGTAAGATACAAAACCTTTGGTTCAGTTTTTAAAAAGTACACTTCATCTCACACGTCTGGTCCCTTTACACCTTCTGTGTCCAGGTCTGCGAGGCCTGATGCTGGCTGTGATGTTGGCTGCTCTCATGTCCTCTTTGGCCTCTATTTTTAACAGTAGCAGCACTTTGTTCACCATGGACATCTGGACCCGCTTCAGACCACAAGCTACTGAGCGTGAGCTCATCGTTGTAGGCAGGTAAACAGGTGACAATGCAGACATCATCCTGCTCCTTGCACACATTTTAAACACTCATCTGTTCATATGAACCCCTAAAGGCTGTTAAAACTGATAGAAGATAAAAGTCAGAACTTCGCTTCTCTTCAGTTCTGTCTGTTCTGCTCTGGTTCTGCTCCTCAGAGTCTGGGTTCTGTGCATTGTAGCCATCAGTATCTGCTGGATCCCAGTGGTTCAGGCAGCTCAGAGCGGTCAGCTGTTTGATTACATCCAATCTGTCTCCTGCTATCTGTCTCCCCCTATTGCCTCTGTCTTCCTGCTGGCTGTGTTTGTCAAGAGGGTCAATGAAACGGTGAGAAAGCTTCCTCCTGTGTTAATGTTTAACATTTCATAACAGCCACTAATGTTTGTTGTGTAAATGTTTTCCCATATTTATTTAAACATATCAACAAACATCCAGGAAAACAAAAATAATTATATTTCAAAATTTGACTGAATTAACGTGATAGGATTCTTAAAAGAAAACTATTATTTTTAGCTTTTTGCTACTTTTAGCCAGCCTTTTTTTTTTACCTTTTGCTTCTAGCTAGCCATTTGAAGCTTGAAGCAAGACTTTTGGTACTTTTAGCTAGCAACTAGCTCCTCTTAGCATTTGACTAGCTTTTTGATGCTTTTATCTAGTCTTTTTCTACTTTTAGCCAACCTTTTGCTTCTTACTAACATTTTGTTAGCTTTAGCTTGCATTTTGCTGCTATTAATTAGCTTTAGCTTTTGGCTAGGTTTTCACAAGCCTTTAGCTACTTTTTTTTCTAACATTTAACTCCTTTTGGCTTTTAACTAGATTTTTGATGCTTTTTTCTTTTAACTAACCTTTTGCTCTTTTTAACTAGCATTTTACTCATTATAATTTTAACTAGCTTGTTTCAACTTTTAGCCAACCTTTTGCTACTTCTAGCTAGCACTTTGCCCCCTCTAGCGTTTAACTAGCCTTTTGCTTTTTAAGCTGTTAGTTAGGCTTTTGCTTTTTTTGCTCCAAGCCTTTTGATGCTTTATTCTTTTGCTTTTTTTTTTTTTTTTTTTTTTTTTACAAATTACTAGCCTTTGGCTACTTTTAAATAACATTTTGCTACTTTTGGCTTTTAACTAGCATTTTGCTATTTTTTGCTACAAAATATTAGCCTTATGCTACTTTTAGCTGTGTTTTTGTTCTTTCTAGCTTGTTGATGCTTTTGGCAAGCGTTTTGCTACTATACTCATTAAAAAAGACAAATTAGGTTTCTTTTATTGTTAAATTGTTATAAAAAAATATATCCTTGCACTGAACTGATTCAGTTCTCATCTGATAAATATTAAGGTTAAATACATCAAGTAATCTTAATATTCTGATAAATTTAATCTGGCAAATCTTCTTTATTGTTTATAACTACAGCAAAATACTTGCTACAATGTAGCTTTAGCTCCTTTATTAAATTTCAGTAAAATCATACAGAATTCACTGAGATTTTTTGCAGAAAAAGCGGTTTGACTAGTTTTCCCTCTACTCTCTCCTGCAGGGGGCTTTCTGGGGCCTGATAGGTGGTCTGGCGATGGGTTTGTGTCGGATGTTGCCTGAGTTTTGGTTTGGGACTGGCAGCTGCATTTTCCCCTCCCACTGCCCTTTCCTGGTGTGTGGGATCCATTATTTACACTTCGCCATCATTCTGTTCTTCTGTACCTCAGTTCTGGTGCTGCTGGTCAGCTGCTGCACCGAGCCCATAGACGATCAGTATGTAAGTGATTTACTGAGGCTCACTTTCTGACGTTCAAGACTCCAGATCAGAAACTCATTTAAATCAGGGACAGAACGTGTAATCTGTAGCGCTTTCACATCTTTAAATGGAAACATTTGTTTCTGCCTTCAGCTCCATCGTCTGGTGTTCAGTCTTCGTCATTCCAAAGAGGAGAGGAAAGACCTGGACTGGGAGCAGGTGGAGAAAACAAAGAGAGCTCAGAAGAAAGCCACAGAGAGAGAAAGTAACAATACAGTTACAGGTAAGCAGAGTAAAGAAAATCAAACAGCCTTAAACAAGTGTTCACACCTCTTGAACTTTCTTATATCGTGTCACATTAAAACCATAAACTTCAGAAGGATTTTACTGAGATTTCATGTGAAAAAACAACATAAAGTAACACATAACTGTGAAGAAAAATGATAAACAGAAATCAATTTGTAATCAGTTGCATCAATTTGGGGGTCACCTTCCAGCAGGTCAACGACCCAAACATCCAGACAGCTGCATCAGAACAGATTAGATCAAAGCATTTTGTGTTAGAATGGTACGATCAAAGTCCAGACCTAATGGTGCGTTCCAGTATTCCTGAGAAGTTGAAACTTCCTTGATCCCACCTATCTCTTAAAAAAAGCTTGTAGAGACCAACCCCAACACACTTACTGAACTAAATACAAAGACACAAGCTAAAACCCTGTATCATTTTTACTTTAACAGTATTGCTTTGTGTTGGTTGGTCACATAAAATCCCAGTAAAACACTTTGAATATTGTGGTTTTAATGTGACGAAACATAGAAAAGTTCCAGGTCCTGTCTAAGAAACAGCTCCAAGCACTATAGCTCTATCTGCCTTTCAGAAGCCAAAGAAGAAAAGGGTGGTATCTGTCATCGTCTCGGTGGTTTCTTTGGACTGGGTGGTGACTCGCAGGTTCATGACCAAGAAGAGCCTAAAGCCCCGGAGCCACAGATGCCTGACATCAGCGAGGCCCCGCTGTGGAAGAACACCGTAGACGCTAACGCTCTCATCATGATGACTGTTGCAGTTTTTATGTGGGGATACTTTGCCTGACAACGTCTGTTTCCTGAAAACATGTGACAAGTTTTAGAAATGTACTTTAGATTGAATCACTTTATCAAAATACCATTGTCAGCCTCCAAAAGTCTCATATCTTTTAAGTAGTGCTGCCATCTATTGGCAGTGTTATGTCATTACACTCCAACTGAGTTGATTCCACATTTCATATACTGTACAGTCCAGCAATATATATCAATGGTCAAGATTATATCTGGGGTTAAAGAGATTTAGGCTAGATTATAACCTGGATTTACTATTGCCTGGGCCAATTTGTACTCAGTGGTATAAAATGGCCTGGGCCAGGGGTCTAAAACCTTTATTGTTAGAAGAGCCCCTTCTGCTCACTAATAAAATGTGTCCTGAGCTGCAAAACATTCTACAACTGTGATTTTCAACTGGTGGCCCGTGGGGCACTTTGTGTTCATTGAAGGGGGACTTCTGGCCAGTGTGGATGACATTATGAAACTAAAAAATTCGAATTTTACTGTTTATTATTATTTTCACACAAAAAATCATATTCATGTAAACAAAAACAAAAAATAAACACTGATGTCACTTCCTGTTTCACTTTGAGCCAAATTCAAAAGAAAATAGGGCAGATATGTGACAAAATGGGTAAAATCGTGTGTATTATGCCAATTTTTTTAAGTATAAAGATGTTTTCTTTGACTTTTTGTATTTGAAGGCTAGGCATGTCACAGGAACTTGAAAAAATCTTATCTAGTCTTGTCTTAAAGGTCTTTAGGTAGCCCTGATGGATTTGAGAGAAAGGCTGTATTTTAAAGCTGGAAGTTGGATTATTGAAGTGTTTAACAGGCTATTAGCATGATCAACGTGTTTCACTTTTCAAGAAGCCAGCAGATTGTGTTGAAAATCTGGGCCGAAGTTAATTTGACTGGTTTAACTAGTCCTGGAGCTGGTACCTATCTACAATGGTCAAGGTGCAAGAGGCTGGGTAGACCCCGGACAGGTCAATCATTCCCACTCTGACTCAGAGTAGACTGCAGTCTGATCAGAGGTTAGAGTTAGGCACACTTTTAACAGCACATGTAGAGAGTCATAAAAAGGTTTTATCAAATGAGAAGCCCCATTACTGTGTAGGGTTACACACTGATCCAATCACTCATCCTTTAGAAAGGTGTGAAAAGACAAAAAGGAGAGATTGTATTAGAAAGTTTAACTCAATAAAACCTTAAGTGGCTCTCAATTGGGTTGAAAGTTTTTCTAACATCATTTAAACTTTGGCTTGAAGTGCCATGTTGGGTTTGAAGAAAAACTGTTCCCACTTCTAATAAAATGAATAAAACTATGTGATTTAAAGCTGGGCTTAAAACTTACAAACTATAAAATGATAGTGCTATACAGTATAATAGACCCTGAGTTAAATTTATATTTTCATAATTTTAGAAACAATAATAAGGACTAGAGTCAGGAAACATTTTTTTCCCCAATACTTATCCAAAACTAAAAAAATACTAAAACTAAATTCATTATTTTTTTTAAAATCTGAGCCACCCTGAATACATCAGAAGCAGCCCCAGCTTTTGTATTATTCACCATCAGATACGACACGGACCAGGAAGTGATTCAAATTTCCAGTTTTAATCATTACTTCTGTTTTTATTTAAGCACATATTTCCCATTAGCATTGTACACATCTGCAACCTATAGAGGTCTCCCATGACTAACCATCCATCCATCCTCCCATCTCCACGCAGAGTTTCAGCATCATTCATCACATCAGTTCTTCAATGTCCAGTCTGTCAGCTTGCAGAGGGGGGTTGGGGAGTTTAAAAATCCAAAGAGAGGGGGCGAACAAAAAAAAAAAAAAAAAGAGAAATACACTGTCTTATTTATTTTTTTTAAATATATATTTTTCCTCTCCAAGAATGAAGGGTCAGAGCTGTCACCAGGCACTGCAAACTCACACTAAGATTTGGGTGAATCCAGTGGAGCTGGATGGAAAACCAGCCACCGACAGGCTCCTGTGCAACTCTCAATACTTTCGATCATCTGTGAGGTATCACACGCCTCAGTCTCCTGCAGGGTGGGTAAGAGGTAGGGAGCTTTTAAGGCTGGAAGCTGGTGTATAGAGAGTTTCTGCTGTGTGTCTGTGTGTGTGTGTGTGTGTGTGGTGGGACGCGGTCACCCACTTCAAAAGCACGAATGACGGCTTTGGCAAACGCTGACCTCGGCCGAACGGGAGGACGATGGGATGAAGGGAAAGGAAGAGGAGTTCGGGGGTTAAAATAAAGATGCAGCATTAATAAAAAATAAAAACTTTGTTGGTTCAGTAGGGTGACAGACTGACATGAGAAGAACACAGTCCTCAAGAGTAAAAGCAAACAACAGCAAACATTCCAACACACAACCAAATAAAAACCAAACAAAAAAAAAAAACAATCAAACCATACAAAGTGACAACAGGCCTTTCCAAAGTGACATCAAGTTTCTCTTTTTAATCCCATTCAAGTCCATCTCCCACAACTCTTTGTAAACCAGGAAGTACACAGTGGCTCCTCTTTATGGCTGCTCAGCAAGGTTAGGGTCCACTCTGAAACAAGGGCAAGGGTCTCTGAGACTGAACCTAATATTGACCTGTTTCAGAATCATCAGTGATAAGCAATGATTTCAGCAGCATCATCAGGTAGCTGATCAACTTAGAACAACATTACAGCACATTCAGAAAAAACAGAAACGCATAGTGCAGGACAGGTACAGATGAAGGGGGGGAACTCAAGTTTGCTTTATACAATCACATTTCTGCAGTAAATGCTAAACATTCCACCACTGAAAGGTTTTACATCTGTCAGACTCCCCGTTCCTCCAAGCACCACTGTACATGTGACGTGTTGGGACCGGTAAACAGACACGTTTCATAAAAACTGACTTCAACCAAAACATTTTCACGTGAATGGCCTGCTGTAACACCCATGTGCATATCTGGACAGAAAGCCGATGATTAGGAGGCAAAAAAAAAAACATGACTCGACTGACAGCAGCAGGAGAGGACCCCAACCCTGGAATACAAATGTAGCCACTCTGGAGCACAGTAAGGGGGAGAAAGGGATTCTGGATGACTTGGAAAGAAAAAAAAGGCAAGGAGTGTGACACTTCTCTTCCACCTTAGCATCACATCTTCCCTCTGAGGAGGGAAAATACAAGAGAAATTAAAAACAAAGCAACAAAGTCCTGGAGTGCTGATTCCTCCCTGTAGTCCCCTCTGCTCTGACCAGAGATGAGAGGAGGAGGAGGAATGCAGTCTGAGATGAAGAGTTGGTAGTCCTCCTCTCTACCTGGCCTCCTCCCTTCTGTCCTCTCTCTTGGTGCGAATGGGCTGCGAGCCGTCGGCAGGGTGCTGCACCCAGTTATTGTCGTGCAGCCCCACGCGGCAGCCCGGCGTGTCCTTGTCGGTGCGCCGGCAGCACATCCAGTAGGAGCGTCCGTAAGGCAGGTCGTGGTGGTAAGGTTTGGGGTGCCAGCGGCACAAAGAGACGTCCCCGCGCTCGTACTGCCGCTTGCACTGCTTGCAGGGGTCGTCCCGGTAAAGGGGGTCCTGGTTCCAGCGCGAGTCCACGGCGCGCACCCCGTAGGTTTCGATCAGCGCCTTGAAGTAGTGGCAGGTGCACTTGAGGGCGGCCAGGGCGCGGGTGGGCAGGTAGCTGAAGATGTTCACCATGATGTGGTCGGGCAGCAGGAGCATGTACTGCCGCGGCTCCAGGAGCCGCTGGATCTGAAAGCGGATCTCCAGGAAGTCGTGGGACACGTGCCGGTACAGGCGACACAGCGAGGGGTCCGAGCAGTCCTCCCCGACGCTAGGGGAGTCGGGTCGCGTTGCCCGCTCCCCCGAGCCCACCGCCACCCCCGACCCCAGACTGTTGTTGTTGGCACAGTCCAAAGAGCACATTCCTGTCCCGCTGCCAGTGCTTGCTTTTACATCCTCCTCTGCTCCCCTGGGAGACTGAAGGAAAAACAGCTGTCCAGGAGGGGGGTCGTCCGATGACGAGTCCGCCGCGCTCCCGACGCCCCCTCCCCCGCCGGGAATGGCAAAGCACACCGTCTCCTCCTGCACGTTCTCTGTGCTGTCCTTCCCAAAGAAAACACACTGGTCCACAGCACCCGTCACCACCACCTCCACGTGGAAACCCGTCACCGGCTCCCTCCCCACAGCTTTTTTCTCCCCCGAGCACAGCTCCTGCGTGGGGTCTGGGCTCCCGCAGGTGGGCCTGTCTGGGTGATGGAGGTCTCCATCTGCTTTAGGAGCTGAAGCTGTGGCAGCGAGCAGCAAACTACTGGGGTCTCTGGATGAGGGGCTGACCAGCTGGTACAGGTCACAGGTGATTTTCTCTTTGGCCCTGGCTGCTGCTTGATTACTCCCACCACCGCAGCTCATGAACATACAGCGGGACCGGCTAGCTGGTTCCAGCTGAGAACGTGGGTCCAGATTCGAGACTCTGAAAGCTATCCTAACCTCACCATGACTATGATTGGACGATGCAGTGGGCGGTACAGTGTCTCCTTTCCTATGCTCGCTCTCTCTGTCTCGATTAGCAGAACCAGGACCCAGGTGGAGGCGGTTCTCCAGGTTCTGAGACTCAAAGTGTGCGATGGCCTGCGCCACTCTGCACGACTCCTGCTGCTCTTCCAGCTCCCGGTCGGTCTGAATTGGAGATGATGGCTTCTCGTCTTCTTTGGAGGGCTGACTGTGTGAACTGTTTGATACAAACACCACAGGAGAGGGGTCCGACACCGTGCCCCGGAGCAGCGTGTGCTGGCTGGAGCTAAGGCCCGGACTGTGAGGAGTAGTAGTGGGGGATTGGTGGTTCTGGTTCCCATGAACGGCCACAATCCCCTGAAGGGCCATGGCAGTCCTCTGCTCAACTAAGGCGACCATCTCCGCCACAGAAAGCAGATCCGTTTCGGTCACACCTCCGAGGTGTGGCTCATCAGGAGTAGGAGGTGAAACAGAGCTGTCGTGATTCAGAGCATGGGAGCGTGTTGGAGGATCGTAGGAGGAGCATCGTCTTCGTCTTTTGGCTTTACTGCAGTCTGTTGCCCAGTTACCTTTAACCTGTAGGGAAATGATTAAAGAAATGAATAAATCAATCTGAAAACACAAGTCACAGCAACACTTTGAGTCAGACTCACCTTCATGGCACTTGGTCTGAGCTGGCCGGTTCCACTGAACTGGTGCGCAACAAAGAAGGCAATCTTCTCCTTGGTGTTGCCTGGCTTTATAACATACCAGGTGTCCAGCAGCACACGTCCATCCTGCATTTGGGTGCCCACGTTTGGTGGTGAAGGAGGGGCAGATGGGGGCTGGGGGGTCTGGCTCTGCATCGGGGAGCCAGATTCAAGCTCAGGTTCGGGCGGAGTGTTTTCCGAGCCCACATCCTCCCCTTCTCCGTTTCCCTCCTGCACGCCGACGATCATCCCTACATCTTCGCTCTCTCCCGCCGCCCTCCTGGCACCCTGGCTGAGCTCGACCTTGCAGAGCGAGGGGGACCCTACACCGCTGGCACCCCCGCCGCTGCCCCCCGAGCCTGGACTCCGGGCTTTGTTCTGGGAGTAAGTGCCGAAGGGGCGGGGGCACCAGAGCCGGATGTGGGAGAAGGTGTCGCGGTCCATCAGGACGAGGACCACCGTGGCATGTCTGCATCTACGCTGGCCAGTAAAAACCAGAGGCTCTCATCGTTGGCCTCCTGTTCCACCCAACTGGCAATAAGGCCAAGCTTGTAACCAACACTGGGCATAAAACCTGCAGGAAGACATGAGAAACAAAGAAAATGTAATTAGTTACAGACAGAATTAGAGATTGATAAACTTTAAACTAAGCTCATATGTGACCCATCATATCGAAATGAGGATTAGGTCAAATTTGGTCGAATTGACCTCATTACATTTTCAGATTCCTGACTTTAAAATTTACATTTTGATACCTGGATCATTCTGATATCACAAACTTATCCAGAGATATGAATTAATTTGTCTTGTCGGATACGATAATACATTAATATTTGGTCTTGATCCTAATTTTATGTAAATTTTTTGAGAAATTTTTCATTTCCATATGAAGAAGAAATCTCAAATATTATTTAAATAAGGAGATTTCCAAGCTGGAAAGAAACAAAAACTTTGCTAGCTCACAGGGAAAATCTCAAACTTTTAAGGCGTTTTTCCTCAAAATCTGTTTTTTTTGTTGTTTCTGTTAAAAAAAGTGCTTCAAAAATTTTCTTATGATTATATTTCACACAGTTCATTCAAATGAAACATTAATAAGGCATTTATTTGTTATATTTTGTCGAAACACAAATTTGGTAAGTGTTTGTATCAAAACACTATATTTGCCTATTTCTCCATTTTTGGACTTAATCCTCGTTTTGATGTGATGGGTCACATATATTGTAGAGTAACAAAGCTTGCCAGTTCTGGAGTTAATGTCGTTAATCAATAGCCAATTGGAGCTGCACTGAATGATTGCCTTGAGGTATTAAAACTAGCTGTTAGCATTTTAAACCCGCAGACCAACCAGACTGTAGAGACAAGAACGATCATACTGTTATGGAAACCAATCATATACACTTCAGACTTAGACTAAACTTAATTAGCAGTAACATTTGCTGCTCTAGCCCTAGACCACTCCCCCACTCTGATGCCTCCAAATCATATTAAAAAGGATTACATTTCAGGTTTGAGATCTGTGGGCAGCAGATGAAAGAGATGAAAGACAACACACAAAAGCACAAAATGGATCCTCTTCTCTCTCTCTGCCATCTCAGCTTTTCAAAGAGGACTTGACTTAATAGGAAGCAACACAAGGAGGAGCGTACAGGCATATGCTGGACCTATTTTTAGTAAACATCAGCTCAGGGGTGGGTTAGAAGAGAAATTGTTGTTGCCGTCCTCCGTGTCCTCGCCCCTTCTCTCCCTGCCAAACTACGGGACGGGGAAAAGGGGAAGACTTTCGTCCACCCAGCATGCTTTGTTTCTGTAGCTAGCCGAGCAAGGAATGCCAGGAACGTGCCAAATCTGTGAGGACACATTTGGGTCATTGGTAAATTGTTTGGACTTATTTAATGTTTTGCAGCACTGAGAAACACTTTAAAAAGGCACTTAACACGTTAAATAAATATAATACTTTGAGCTATATTTTTGCTTCACAAGAAATAAGGTTAAACTCAATTTGTTAAATCATGGTGTCACAGAATTTACGTAGCTTTCTGATTACAGTATTAAAGTATTCAAAGGGTCACATTGCACTTATTGGTTTCACCAGGAAAACCATGTTCTGAATTTCAGAAATATCCCTTAAGGCAACAGATTTATAAACATGCATTGTAACTTCAGCTTATCAAAAATGTCTGAAATTATGAGTCAGGCTGGTTTCAGTGCAAACATGTAGAAAGTGACAGTTCCCACTTGTGTTTAAGACCCTTTCAAGCCATCCACTGCTAGCAGGGACAGACAAACTCCAGATTAGACTGGTTTGCTACGCAGGAGAAATGTGTTAACATTTCCACAACTATAACTAAATGTACACTGATTGGCCAAAAAAAAAAAAAAAAAAAAAAAAACAGTTGCCACCAAAAATATAAAAAGGTCACACTCTAATATTTTGTTGGACCACCTTTAGTTTTGATTACGACACACATTCACTGTGGCATTATTTCAATAAGCTTCTGCAGTGTCACAAGATTTATTTCCATCCAGTGTTGCATTAATTTTTCACCAAGATCTTGCATTGATGATGGTAGAGTCTGATCTTCTCCAGCACATCCCAAAGATC
>JAUBOC010000077.1:22496199-22510220 GCA_032275365.1 Anablepsoides cearensis | reverse complement strand
TCTCAAAACAAGATCAAAAAGACTTTTTGGCTGATATAAGATTTTAAAACTTGGTTAGATGGACAGTTTTTGCAGTGTAACTGGAGGTCGTACATTGTTTATACTTCACATCGCTGACATGAAGAAATGAACTGAGGTGTCCTACTTTCAGAAAGACACTCCATTTTTTTTTACCAAGATTGGAACAAAATATTAAACTGAATCATCCAGAAGGTTCTTATTAACTTAATCTATGTCTGATTCGTTCTATCACAGAAAAAGGCACACTTTAAATCTCTGCTTTCTTAAAGGCAGGATGTTTTATCTTTGTCCACCTCAGCTTTCTTTGACGTCAAAGTAAAAGCAGCTGATACAGCCTTTCTTTGCTGGAAGAGCTTGATGGCGGGTGAATAAAGCTTTCACCTAAATGTGATGGCTCTCAGATTAGATGAGCAGATTATCAAAGGAATCAGTCGGTCTAATGGAGCTCGGCTCAATAAAGAACTCCTATTTTTTTTTCACAAATAGATGCCATTTTATTAAGAAACGTGTAGATTCAGGTTATACAACTCGATTGTGTGCGTTTCTGAGGACGATTGATCTGTGCTGGCAGGTTTCAAAAAGTCTACAACCCAAGGATGACTTCAACTGTGTATGGATTTTTCCACATCTGGTTTTAGACCTCGCCTTGGTCTGATGTCACTAACTGGAGGTCATGTTTGACTTCACTGTTTTCCTACACTTAATGATAGTCGTTGGGCTCAGATATAATGGAAGCCTTGATGGCTCGGAGTTAAAAAAAAAGAGCTATTTTTATGACCGGGCTCCGCTGCTGTTTGTCCAATCAAACTGTTAACGGAGCCGTTCGCAGGCTTTTCACTAAATGATTTCTCTGACATGACAGACATCCAGCCGTCTACAGTATCCCATTAGTGTCGGCTGTGGCCATCCGCCCATGGAGTTAAGTTATGTCACACAGGGAACATCTGCAGGGTGGTTGGCTCTGCGGGGGAGAAAAAAAAATCACAGTTTGTTTTTCCGAGCTTTGGGATTCGGCCGCGGTTAATGACTTCAGCAAATGTCCAGAGAAGAAGAAAAAAAAAGCACATTCAGTCTTTTCTTCGAGTTTCCTTTCAATGGAAACTTGGAGCATTTCTCTGCGTGTTAGGAAGCAGCTGGCTGCGCTTCATTGGAGCAAAAATTAGTTTTTTTTTCTTTAAAAAGTTAGTTTTTGAAGTTAATGCTGGAGCTCACTGTGGACTTCTTTTGAGGTCATCTGGACAAAAACGCAGCTCATTAAAGTTGAAACCAGGCAGCTTTTGTGCAAAGAAAATCTCAGGTTGAAAGAAATTGTAATGCTCCCTTAATTATTTCATGACAGAATGTCTTTGAGGAAAGAAAAAGTTGGCTAAAAATACTCAAATATGAGCAGGTTGAATGTTGGCAAATAAAAAAATTAAAATCTTGCAAATATATTTCTTATTGTGGAACACCTTTTCTTTAAGTAGTTATACAAAAAAAGTTTACACTTGGATTTTTTATTTAGTCGGAGGCCTTTTTTGCATCCCATATATTCAAAGATGGGTAAGTCACTTCCTCACCTGACCCCGGTTTAGAGGTCTAAAAGCACGGATCACAAATAAACCATCAACCTTTATTTAACCATGAAAATCCCATTGAAATCACAAATATATTTTGCAAGGGAGGTTTAGTGGTGATCTACTTGTTCAGTATCTGTGTATGCTGTCTTTGTTAAAAGTGTGTGTGAGGTTTTCTGGAAAGGCTATAAATATCTTACCTGTTGTAGATGTCGTTTTGAATGATCTAAGTTTGGAGAAATAGTTGTCTGATTGAAAAAACTAACTGCTACAAAACCAAAGGTAACTGATGATAAATCAACTCCAGTCACAAAAATGTCAAATCAATCTGTGTCAATGTTCCGTAAACCTTTACTCTGTCTTCAGTTTGTCATAAGTGTGACTGATCCCAACACATCCCCTGAGCACCATCACACCATCACACCACCTGAGATCTTATGACTGCATGAGGTTCTGCTGAGTGTGTGTAACATAAGGTGTGACACAGGCGTGTTAAAATACACAAGTCTAAAACATGAAAGGTGAGAGATTTTTTTTTTTTTAGTTTAGTTTATTCATTTCATTAAAAACAACAAATTTTATATACATGGAAAAACACAAAAGAAAAAAACAAGAAAAGAAAAAAAATAAGAGAACATGCATTCCTGCAAAACCTTAAATTTTTTAAGTATGGTAAGGTTCTTACTATTAAAAAAACTATTAAATCAAACATAAAAAGGTCACCCTCAACTATAACAAGTGAAATTTGAAAGGGCTACAGTACTTTAGTGGTTTTCCAAATATATTGATATGCAATTCTGAAATGCAGGCATGCACTCAGTGTAAACAAAACACTTGTATCTGCATATTTTACTCAACAAATTAGATTTTAAATACATATAATTTATGGAAACTGTCAAACTTCTCAATCTTAAACATATAGACAACAATGTAGGCCTATTTTCAGTCACTTCAGCTCATTTTGAAGGTCAGCAAACACACATGGTTGCAGAAAATTTACAATTTCCTTCTGCCAGAAAACATTAACAATAACAGACAAAAATCTAGTTTTTGTTTCTTTATTATTTGTTTTAGCATCTCCATAACATTGTAATGAGTTCCTTTAAAGTTCCTGTGACATCAAATTTTTGTAATAAATATGAATGTATTTTTGGAAAAATAACATTGACAGCATACTGTAAAAAAGATTTCACGTCGCAGAGACGAACAGCTGTTGAGATATTTGCATGTGAAGTAACAGGAAGTGATGTCAAAGGGGAATGTCTGAATGTAAACAGAGTGTTGCTAAAATGGCTAACAACACAGACTCTAGAGAAGAATCTGATGTTTCTTTATATTACTTTAATCACTATCATGGAAAGATGAGGAAGAGTCATAGTTCAAATAATACAGTTTCAATAAACAAAAAAGCAGGAAGTTTTCTTTCTCAAAGAGTTCCCCTTTGATGTCACTTCCTGTTTCACTTTAGTGGAGCCAAATTTAAAAGAAATATGCCAATTATGTGACATAACGGGTAAAATAATGTGTATCATGCCAAGTTTCTTAAATACAAATATATTTTGTTTAACTTTTTGTGTTTCATGGATATGCATGTCACAGGCACTTTAAGAACTATAATAAATCCCTGCAGAGACATCAGAATGTTTTTAAGTGGTGACCATGATGAGGTCAGTGTCGATCATAGGGTGGCACTCTATACCCAAACACCAGAACACAATTGCATGATATTTGATATGTTGTTATAAATAAATATTTACAAACGAAGCAGAATGCAAATTAACAATTCTACTTTAGGTTTATATTTTTACAGTTGATTTTACTTATTGAGAAAAGCACTGCCGCTTCTCCTTTTATTGAAGCTTGTCCTACATTTAAATTGATGAAAAATAAAATAATAATTAATTATGCATGTATAAAGCAATCATGAGTATAAGAGTATACCCCTCTTTTTTAGCTTAAAAACTATAAAAAACTATTAAAAAAATGTAATCCTCATTCATAATGCTAATCATTAATTTCATACAGACTTCAGCTTTTTGGTGAGGAAACTGACAAACACTTGTGGGTGTGTTTGTGGTTGTTGAGGAGCAGTGTGTGCTTCTGTGTGTTGCTGAAAATAGTCCACTCCCAGAGCAGGAAGCAGGTTGTTAAATTAGCAAGATGGACAAACGTGCAAATAACATCTTTTTTTTTTTGATCAAGAAGAATGAAAATGTTTTCCTCCTCCACGACACAATATTTCAGTGTATTATAAGAAAATCCTAGAATTTATTGTGATAGTACAATAACAAAAAAAAATGGTTAAAATTTACTCTTATACACTAACCGTGTATAATATGAACACTTAACTATTTCAGGGGTTACATTTTTATCATTATACATGCATAAAAATAGTAACCTCCTGAGATTCTGCATCCTTATGTTGATGACACACTTACGTTTTAAATAATAATAAAAGTAAATAATATTAACAATAATAAAAATGAATAATAGATATGTTTTATCTCATATTTGCTAAAAGAAAACAACAACTATGATTTTAAGTTAATGAGGTTCTTTCTGAATAGTAAAGTGAAATAAAAAAAATGCACATCAAGCAAGAGATTTTGTACTTTAAAACAGTGGGGGCAGCAGCTCACTGGGAGACCACCAAGAGGTGCCAGACGGGCTTTAGAAAGCTGGAGGTAAGAAAAAATTATGCACATTTAAATAAATTAAATGTAATAAATGTTTTAAACAATTATCATAAATTTAAATGTTTTTCTATTATCATTTTAAAATAACAACATATTGAGATGTTATTTAGGAGAGGTTTGATTAATTTTGTTCTGTTCTTGGATAAGTTATTTTTTCAGTGGGGATATAATTGTGTTAAAAATGGTAGTTAATCAATTATATAATAGTGAACAAAAGTGATAAAAATATTCTCAAAGTCTTTTTTTTTAAATACTTTTTTTAGCAATGTGTGTCTGTTTACATGGATGGCCCCCATTGTCCTCATTTTTATTAAGAGTAGGGTATAGAGAGAATAGCCAGCTCTGTGCTGGGATGCCCCCTCCACCCAGTGCAGGTGGTGGGAGACAGAAGAACTCTGACTAAAATAACATCACTGATGAACAATGTCTCCCATCCCATGCATGAAGCTGTGACTAAACTGCAGAGCTCCTTCACCGACAGACTGCTGCATCTGAGGTGCACAAAGGAGCGTTATCGTAGATCCTTCCTCCCAGCAGCTGTCAGACTCAGCACCACGCCCAAAAATCACAATAAGTGTTTACAAAAATTGTCATTACTCGTCTGAACAATCACTACTACTCATTTATATTACTCATCTGAGCAATCACCTGCTCTGTTATTACCCATTTTAACCTTTAAAAATAATTCTGCTGTAATTGCACATCTGTGTTTCTGTCTGCACTGTCTTACTTTGCACTGAAAACAGACAAATTCTAATTTCTTATGTCTGATAGGTACAGTCTATAAAAAAAACATTTTTTTGTTCTTGCACAGTCCCTTATATTATATGTTTTATTGTTAGTAGTAGCAGATGTGTCAAAAGTTTTCACATTCATTAATTAAGTAGAAGTATAGATACTAGGGTTTAAAAATAATAATTTGTAAGTAGAAGTATCAACTCAAGCTTTTTACTCAAGTATAAAAGTACTGGTTTTAAAACTACTTACAATGTAAAAGTAATGAACACTTTAAAAGAAGGGTTCTATTGCACAGTGATTTCCAAACGGGTTTACGTGTACCCGTTGGAGTATGCGAGCATATTACAGTGGGTATGTAGAAAAAATTCCCAGGTGTGTAAAAAAAAAAAAAAAAAAAAAAAAGGACCGGGATCTGTGGGGCCCTATGATTTCCGCAATGTGGAAATTGCAGTCCAAATTTATGGAATTAAAATAAAATGAAATCCAGTATAAAATGCAGAATCTTTCGGAAGGTGTGTCAGAGAAGAGAAACAAGTAAAACGTGCAGGGCTGCCCACCTCAAGGACCGTAATTAACTATCCTTGTTCTAGGGATTAAATAAATAATTTTCATTTAAAAATCAGTTGTTGTACAATATAGTTTTGGAGAATCATCATTATGTTTGACTGAAGGGGTACAGGTGGTTGACAAAATGGCTCAGGGGGTACACAAGTCTAAAAACCTCTGCTACTCAGAATGGTTTATATTTACACTTCCCATCCAACCACAATCAAATTCACTCTATCTATGGGCTCCATGTATCTGAATAGATTTCTGATGACTTATTTTTTTCTGAACAATGAAAATATGGAATAAAAACAAGTCAAAGTTAAATAGAAATTAAATACTTTTTGCATTTTTAAAAAGTAAGGAGTAGAAAGTACAGATAATTGAATTAAAACGTAAGGAGTAGAAGTAAAAAGTAGGCTGAAAAAAACCACTCCACTAAAGTATAAATAACCCAAATTTCTACTTAAAGTAAAGTAACAAAGTATTTGTACTTAGTTACTCGACACCTCCAAGTAGTAGTATTATTGCTAGTTAGTGGTAATTTTTATTTATTTATTTTTTTGTGCATTGTCTACATGTAAACAATAAAGTGGGACAATAAAGGCTATTCTATTCTATTCTACCCCCCCTGCTGTCACCCCTGACCCTCTGTATAAAGCTGTATAAAGGTGGTTGTAATGTCAGGTACAAGCCGCACGGTGGCGCAGTTGAAAAGCTGACGCCAAACATGAGCTTTTTTTCTTTTTCTTTCTTTTTTTCTTTTTTTGAAACCATCAATGGGAATAGTGGCTGTTCGTGTGCGGCCAATGGGCTGAGTGGGAAGGCTGGTGGAGCGGGTGGAGCCGGGGGAGAAGCGGCCAAACAAGCGAAAAGCATCCGAGATTCTGACTACGCTACAGCAACATTCCCACCAGAACCACCATTCACAGCCAGGCTCGTTTCTGTTTTTTTTATTTATTTATTTAAACTCTAATAATTCAGCTCGGGGTGCATGTGTCGGACACTCTGAAGCCTGTTATTATTATTCATTTAAAGGAGTATACTCGGCTCCACGTCGCGCGGATGAGGAAGACGCTTGGCTGAAATCAGACCCAATCATTGGCTGCTTTTTTTATTATTATTTGTGGTCCTGGATTTCCACAGAGGAGAAGCGGGGAGCCGATCATCTTTCTTTCTGCTGGGTGAGTCCAATCTGACACCTCCGGGGAGGTGCTGATGGTGGCTTTAAATCAGGACCAGAACCAGAACTAGGATGGGTCCACAATGGAGGGGAATAAAGCGTTGATTGGAGACTTTTTAGAGGTCACTACAGGTTCGGATTGGACTGCATTGCGTTTGATTCTGGGCCCATCGGGTGTGAAATGAATGAACAGACTGTAGAGAGAGTCATCATGCGAGGAAACTTTTATAATCATCTTATTGAAACACACAGCTCCAATTATAACCCTGCAACAGCACTTAGTGTCAGTGAAGGAGACTGAGTGTGTCATTATTGGGCTCAGAGTGACTTTATTAGACACTCTGGGCAGATAACACTCACTCTGAAGGGTGATTGTGGAAGTTGATGCTCCTTCTTTCCTCTCTCTACACACCATGAGTCTATCTGTCTCCATCTTTTCCTTTTATCGCCGCTCATCACATTATGTTTCAGGGTTTTCAGGGTCTTAAAGCCTCGTCTTTGTTAGGAGAAGTGCTCTGATTCCAGGATGCTCTCACACACTTCCACTGTTGGCACATGCCTTCATATGTGGAGCCTTAATGCATGCAGCCCTATTGTTTGTGGCTCTCCATCTGTTCCATGACACGGCATTTCTCTCAGACAGACAGTCAGGCTGCTTAAAGGCTGGGCTGAAGTGGTCAAAGGGTTCAGAGCGGGACAGTCACATGAGACGTATTAAAAGTGTTGCATTAGACTTACAAAGACTGTGGATCTTTAGGTTTCACCTTCAAGAGACGGAGGATGGAAGGAATGGGCTTATAGGCTGTTCTGTAGGGGTGAAGTTAAGGATAAGTTGGCTATTTTCACTCAGTGACGCTCGCAAACATTTGTGGAATCAAATGGGAACTTTCTCAGCTGTTACTTTAAAGCTCAGGTTCAATAAAGATCTGGATCTCAGTGGGGTTTTAATCTGGTTAAATAAAAAAATGAGCTCAAGGTTTTACCTGCCACAGCTCTTAGTAGAGGCAAACATAAAGTTTAAGCTACAACCATAAATCACAGCTAAAAACAGAATACAGTCATTTACAAATCTTTTTCAACCTATATTTAATTGAATACACTACAAAGAAAACATATTTATTGTTCAAACAAATGAACCTATTTTGAATTCGATGCAACATCCAAAAAAAAAAAAAAAAAAAAAAAAAAAAGCTGGGACAGTGGTGAACCTCACTCCATCCTCGCTTGTGAATGACTGAGCCTTTCAGGGATGCTCCCTTTATATCCAATCATGACACTCACCTCTTTCCAATTAACTCGTTCACCTGTGGAATGCTCCACACAGGTGTTTTTTTTTTTGAGCATTCCTCAACTTTCTCAGTCTTTTGTTGCTCATGCAACAGCTTTTTTTGGAACGTGGTTGCAGGCATCAAATTCAAAGTGAGTGAACATTTCCAAAAAATAAAACAGCCCAAAAACAATGAAGTTTATTTTTTTGATAGTTAAATATTTTATCTTTGTAGTGTATTCAACTTAATATAGGTTGAAAAGTATGGATGCACCGATACCAGCATTTTTACAAGTACTCATACTCGTTCAAAATGCCCTGATACATTGAACTGATACAATTTTTTGGTTTTACATGGACGTTCACATTTTGAATACAACCTCCAGTGTAAACGCTTTATACCTTCGACGCAATATAGACGTTTTCCTTTCCTGCTTTGGCACACCTGATTTAAATGAATGAGTGATTAACAGGCTAAAAACCTACTGAAGAGCAGGGAAACAAGTCAAACATGCAGGATAATGGTCCTCAAGGATCAGGATTGAGAACCACTGGTTTAGACTGAGGTTCGCTTTGACAAACATCAGATCTGATTTAGTACCAGATTCTAATTTAAAAAATATGTTTTATAATCATGTTTAAGTTGTAACTCAGTAAGTACTTGGTATCTGTACTCGGTATTGGTGAGTACCCAAACTAAAGTACTCATACTCGTATTGGTGCACTCCTATTGAAAAGGATTCACAAATCATTGTATTCTGTTGTTGATAACTCACCAAAGACTGAATGAGTAAGATGATGCTACGCTTGTCCTAATAATAAATTTTGCTGGACGATAAATTGTCTTAGGAATTATTGCGATAAACGATAATTTTTGTACATAAAAAAAGTTATGGACTGATCTGGACTGGAGATTGGTCAAACAACACACTGTAAAATCATTTCCCACCTCCTCTATCCAAACTGGCACCAATTTATGGTGTATGTGTCGTCCTTTGATTCATACAATTATTGCAGTCACCTTCACGCTAGGGCTGCATGGTTTTAGCAAATCTTGCGATGGCGATAATATATGTAAATATTACGATGACGATATCAGGTGCAATGTCTTTTTTTTCTTTCCCCCCCCTTTCCAACCTGTACTTTCTACTCTATGTGACCTTTAGCACTTTTGGCAAAGTTATTTGTGTCTGGTGTGAGCTGTTGCTGCTGTTGAGACTCTGTCTTACTGGCTAAATATTGCATTAGCATGAAAATACAACTTCAAAACTCGTCAAATGCATTAGTCAACATTTATTGCACTCCAGGTACTCCTTTGCAATATGAATCTTACACAGACTGATATTGCAATGACCATATTTTTGTGATACATTGTGTAGCCCAACTCCCGCTGCTTACAAAGTTTATCCAGTCTTGGGTAAATTAATCTAATTTTGTCTCATTGGTATGTGTCCCTATGGTGAACTTGTGACCTGTCCAGGGTTGCAAGTGCTCAGAGAGAGGTGAACTGGAAATGGGAAATGGTTAAAAAAAAATGGACGATGCTGTTGACGAGAAATTGTACAGTCTGTGATCTATTAAATCCTCCATCATACAGTGTTACCCATGTTTCTGTTGAGCTTATATGAAAATTTCAGCCGATATCGATATCCGATATAATTATTGCTGTTGGCCAATAACTGATATTTACAGATATTACACAAACACACAAATAATATTATACATATATGCACAAACACACTCTTTTTTTGTTACCGTAAATGAACAACCAGACCTCTGACATGGCTCTCTACTTCAGTTATTTCTGGCTACGCAGCATCAATATCACTATCATGATCAAACAGATGCTGCTCAACCAACCATCTCCCCTCCCAAAACAGAAACACAAAGATAAAAAGTGGGAAATCATTATCGGATGTTAATATCGGCCCAGTTGTACATATCAAACCGATACCAATGTTAGTGCAGATATATCGTGCATCCCTAGTTGAGACGTTATCAAACCATCGTGCTTTGTTTCAAACAACTCTACAAGTAATGTAACCTAAAGAACCAAACATTTAAAATCTACCACCCAGACCCCGAAACAATGACTGAGCTTGGTCCACATTGGGAGCTTGTCATTTTTCCAGGGTTTGGACGATGGGAGGATGTTGTACTGCTTTCCGCCCCCTCCTGTGATGGGGTATTTTAGGACAGTTTTGTGTCTGTTCAGCTTTAGGGACGGCCTCTGTCAGACCTCTTTTAAGGATGTCTGCGGTACAGAAAAATGTGCCTGATGGAACCCACGCTGCAGAAGACTTAAGCTGTGTCCAAAAATGGGTCCTTCCTTTGGCCCGAATTGAAGGACTGGTCCCGACCCACCATATCCCATAATGCATTGCGGCCAGAGCGGAGATTCTTTTATGCTAGTAATGGTGGACGAAGCGAGAGAAAATAATACATTTTAAATAAAAATATGGCGGTATAAAAAAAAATGTAAGCGATTATATTTTTAATACTTTTATCATTTGTAGAGACATGTTTTTAAATATTTTTGTCAGAAAAAAAAACTTATATAGTGAAATAAACATGCACCTATATGGCAGGTCCTTTAGTTCTTCAGATATTACCTTTAGGCTAATTTTATTGATTTGTGATATTAATAACACTAATATATTTATATTTTTCTAATTTCGATCTAATCTTGCTTCTGTTTAGTCCACCGTTTTGGACACAGCCTTAGACACCGACCATGAGGCAACCTTTTGCTGGAAACAGCCACTCTTACACTGGCTTCGAGTTCCAGATGAGGAGAACCACTACATGTCTGATCAACAGCTAGAGCTGAGTTAGGCCTGAATTTGTTCCGAGGATGGAGACGTGAGGCGTATCGCTGCTGAACAGTCGGGTTTATCTGAAGGTGAGATGTGCCCTGCAGCAGCTGACGATGGGGGGGCAGACAGAGACGTGGTGAGGAGTCCAAGCAGAGACGTGAATTAGCTGTGATGTAACTAATCACTTCTGAAACTCAGCAGCAGAATATAATTACCCCCCCTCGCACAATCATACACCGATGCACACTCACATCTACACACGCTCTTCATTTCCCCTCGGACCATTTCCTCTCTTCCACTGCTCTGATTGCTGCATCAGGACACACACACACACACATGAAGGGGGAGGGGTTGGCTCTGTTGAGACCACAATACAGCGAGGATCAAGGGTCACCCAGCCAGCCAATCAGGGATCTGTCTGTGTTAGTGGGTGAAAGAGGAGGGCATCCCCCCCCCCGCCTCCTCCTCTTCCCTTTGTGTCGGCGATCAGGGTGGGTCTGCTGTACAGGCAGCTCCGTTTCCAGATCCGGCTCTGCTCCTGTCCTCGGACTCGCTGGGTTCTCTCTGGACCTACTCCCCCCACCCTCACCCCCACCCGGCCTGGACCCATCGTAACCGATCAGGCTCCACAATCCTCCGCAGATTTATAACCGGTTTATAATGTTTGTGAAGCCAGATGCTTCCTGGTGAAGAGTTCGGAGCATAAAAAAAGTTGTGAGGAACAATAAAACCTGTTGGGTGTGCTCTCTGAGTCCGATCTTCTTAAGAGGGATTTAGTTTGCGCTGTCTCCACGCTGCTCCTGTTTACGCCGCCTTTCGGTTTGCGTGGGCGATCCTATCCGAGGCTAGACGCTCCTTCACACACCTTACTGTAAGATTAATTAATGACAACAGAGGAATAAAAGGTCCAGCATTTGTTGAAGGAATACAAATCACACGCTGCCTTTCATGCCAGACTTTCAGACTAAAGATCATCTCGTGATGGGAATGAACAGACTTGACATGTTTGGGTCCAAATTTGTAAATTATGTTTTGAGCAGTCTTATGGAAAACCTTGCAAACTTTCAAAATATGTGCTGAGAATAATTCCAGCTCAGATTTTAGCTTCCTTTCTGTAAAATGGACTCAGTTGAAGGCATTTTTGTATTAACTCTGACGGCCATCTTGAATTCAGGTGTCTCTAAAAGTGAATCAGTCGTAGATGTAGACCCAATGATTATGTCCTAATAGTTTCATTACAATCCATCTGGACTTTTATGAGATATTTTGCTAACAGACAGACAGGTAGACTACAGTATTTTAAAGCAAAGTTTTAAAAGCCGATATTGTGCAATTAGTTTGTGATCAGAGTATTAATTGGGGTATTAGTCTCAGTTACCGCCACATAAAGTTTCAACTCATAATCTGCTAAATTATTTCATTATAGCCTTTTAAAGTGCCTGTGGCATCAACATTTTTGTAATAATACAAATGCATTTTTGGAAAGATAACACTGACAAAATTACTACAAAATTATTTTCATGCTGCTCAGATGAGCAGTTGTTGAGTTATTTGCATGTGAAGTAACAGGAAGTGATGTCAAAGGGGAATGTCTGCATGAAAACAGAGCTAAGCTAAAACGCTCAACAGCCCAGACTGTGGAGAGGAATCTGATGTTTTACATTATTTTGAGTCACTATCAGACAGAAAACAAAGAGTCAGAGTTCAAATCATGTTTCAATAAACAAAGACCAGCGAGTTCTTTTTCTTAAAGGACTTCCCCTTTGATGTCACTTCCTGTTTCCCTTTTGCCAAGCCAAGTTCAAAAGAAAATAGGTCAGTTATGTGTCCAAATAGGTAAAATCATGTGTGGTGTGCCAAGTTTCTTTTTGTGTCTGAAGGATAAGCATGTCACAGCTGTGGTAGGTTAGCTTTAAATGTTATTAAGTTGTAGATGTAGCCCCAATGATTACATGAGATATTTTACTAACAGACAGAGGCCAATGAATACAGACCATATAGCGCACCTTTCGCCGGTCCAGCAGGCGATAATAAAATAAGATTTAAATTATTGAACAAAACAGGCCAAAGGAAAAGGCAGGGAAAGATGAGTGGAGGAAGAAGAGGTGCTCAGTTTGAGATAACGTAAAAAGAATAAATAAAAGGAGACAGGAAGAACGACTGATCGTAAAGAAAACAAACTAAAACGATGCGACGGAGCACACAGGAGGGTCAAAAGTGAGACTGGGGCAGCAGGTTGTCTTTAATCCGACTCTCTGTCATCGCCTCAGATTAAACGTCCACGTCTTCTGACATTTACTTTACCGTCCGTTTCTATCCTGCTTTCTCTTCAAACACACACACACTGACTGTGCTGTCTTCTACCCCAGTGCCTCACTATGTGCTGAGTAGACTTATCTGTTTTCTGCAGGCCAGATAAATGAACCACTCCGGTGGTATTGTTATATTTCTGCTCACTTTAATGGCTCGCTGCTCACTGCGCTCAGACAGCCATATTGGAGTGTGTCCATGTCCTGCTTGTGCATGTTTTGTGCTCCGAGCAAGTGTTTATGGCAGGTATTTTTTTTATGTTTTTGAATTGATAAATGATTTGTGGGGTGGATTTGAAGTGGACAGTCATGTGTGAAGGGAGCAATTTATGCTGCGCAAAGAAAGGCGGCTCAATGTGTGAGCGTTTGCTTTGTGCATCTTCTCCTGGCTGCAAACAACAAGAAAAATGAGAACGGGCATCTTTAAAAAAAAACATTGTCGGTAATTTCTCATCATGACCTGGTTTAGCTTGACTTATGTTGACGTTAAAAAACAACCAAAACAATTAGCTGAACCTTATTGTGTGTTTTACATCTAAAACATATTAACTGCAAAACAAAACAACAAAAGGCCTGAATTGATTTATGTTTTTAAAGCTTTTATCAACTTTTCTTCAAGCTTTGTGTCCGTTTTTTTTTCACAGGACACCTTAAATGATGCTAGCATCCATAATAAGTATCTTATCTGTCACAGATGAGACATGCGTGTCAAAGTTTAGAACAAAGTGTTAAGTGTTGTGGCCATTTTGAGTCGTGATGACTTTAAAACTGAATCAGTTGCAGACATACACTCACTGGCCACTTTATTAGGTACTAGGGGTGTAACGATACATCGATCTATATCGATATATCGATTTGAATGGTTCATGATTCAGCTATATCGTGGCTA